>OZ024905.1:25939923-25969923 GCA_964017125.1 Flabesymbios commensalis | reverse complement strand
GTATGACTTCAAGGGTTCTTTACAGTGCACATTGCCATATCAGCAGCAATGGTCATTTAACCCATTAAAGCCCAGCTTTTTAAAACAGAGCCTCCTAGTCGAAAATATAACACATTGCTACGATTGGACCAGTATTACGATTCTAAATTTGAATTTTTTTTTTTTTTTTTTGAAAAGTGGTTTCTCGGACTGGCAATTTTTTTTGCCAGTGGGCTTTAGAGGGGTCGATGAAATGTGTTTATTGTGACCAGTAGTAGTATTAGTAAATCTTTGCTTTACGTCACTTTTCGGCACAAATTGTCTTTTAAGTGACATTGTAATACGATTAAAAAGTTGTAGTCAATTGATGAGATGAATGATGTACAGATTATGATGTGAGGGTGGGGGTGATAGGGCATGGTGGGTTATTGAGAGAGTTTTTCCTTCGCTCGCCCAGTAAGGGGTTCTGCGCATGTCTAGGGGATCTACCTCCAGACATGCACAGACTTGGGTTTCGCTGTGCAATTTAATGCTGAAACTCCGTGGCATTTCGCGCAGCGATTAGATTATGGCCAGATACGAGGAGGCTGCAGCTTCCCTTGGATAATTGCTGTAGACTAGTGCTTCCGTACCATGCCGTATAGCATGCAGCTGATGGAACAGATCTCTAATGACCCTCCCCGGATGGGGGCGACAAGTACAACTACTAACAATCATCCCAGTACCTCTAGATATGGTCGATGTAGTGATCAACGCTGGTAATCACTCCCACGAGTAGTATCATACATGAATGTATTTTATTGCATACTGAGACTAGGGGGGTGTTTCCAGACCCGCAAATATACGGTTTTACGTGATACGTGTATATTCTAGAGACCACAAGATGAAACTGAGCCTCATTGGCTTCTCACGGATGAACTGTTTTGTGCCATGTTTACCAAAATAAGGTATCATGGTTTCGTCAATACTGATATCCTCAGCCACATCTGTCTGCTTGAAAACTCCAGTCAACTCTTCAAGTACCGGTCGAACCTTGTAGTAGGCCTATCTGTCACTTAACAAATTAGTAAGATCTCTAAAATAAAGATCACTTATGATAACATCGAACTTGTTCTCCCTCAGAGAATCAGAGAATTGTGAATATCAGCTTATTCTGACTAATAAAGCCGGCCATATGGTAGTCGGCTGTATCCAGACAGAAGCATGATGCCTAACAATGTTAGAGCCTCCATCTTATCTACACCGAGGTTTATTTCCTTTTGCTGAGAATATAGGTTGTACTCCCACTGCATGCTATCAACCAGATTGTGGGGGAACATTGAGAAAATACGGTCCCAGGAGATTTAACATTTAACCATCTACTTCCTCGCTTTCTGATCTGCTTTACAGTAGTTGGCTCATCCCTCGCAGCATATTCAAACATGGAGATGATATAATTCATCATAAATATCATAAACATAGCAATCAAAGACTCCATAAGTGCCCACTGGCAAATTTTCTTGCCAGTACCCACATTTTCAATTGCAATGTCTTCCTAGTAACAGTTATGTGTCATTTAGCAGACAAACAATTATTATTAGAAAAGGATGGAGATGTGCTTAGCATATCAGCATGCTCGGGGATTTAGTACCAGACAGTCTACATAATAAACATAATTTATTTCGTTGCATCATTTTACAGAATGGTTTATTACTACAGACTATAATACCGTGTATCATCCCACTGGCAATTTTTTTTGCCATGTAAATTATTAGTCTTTTTATGCACAGGTATGAATCTTTTTTCAGCATTAGAGTTACATGGTGAAAATCACCACACCTGACAATTTCTTTATGAATATTGACTTACTTACTACAAGATATGTAATAAACTACTTATTGGTATTTTCCATGACGATGAAGTAGCATTCTGGAAGTACTATTTTCCGACAAACTTGAGCGTTGCTAAGTGTTGGTATCAACTATCAATTGCATAAAATGTAGTTAACCAAGACGACAAGTGAGTTTACAACGGGTTCAAGTCGTGTAGCCTTTTAAAATATTTTTTTTATCGTGACGTCACACAAAAACGTCACTGGCAAAAAAACTTGCCAGTGGGCTTTAATGGGTTAAGTGATATTGTAATATGATAAAACAGTGCCATCCATTGATGAGATGAATTATGTAAAGTTGAAGACGTGAGGATGGGGTGATAGAGCATGGTTATTGAGAGTGTTTTTCTTCGCTCGCCTTGATAAGGGGTTCTGGGGATTTACACCCAGACATGCCCAGACGGGCGGAGACTTGGGTTTTGCTATAGAAAACACAGTTCCGCTGTCGTATAGTCCCCAGATTAACAATAGGAGTGTGACTCCATTCATCACACGTGAGAAACCTAATGTCAAACACTATTGGTGGTAGGTTAAGACCTACCACGGTCAGCACCTGCGCCTGCACTGATACGGGAGTTGTTGAGTGGAGGAATCATGGTAGGCCGCTAGCAATTCGTCCGAAGATGATAGCCAGACACGTGGATGTTGCACCTTCCCTTGGATGCCAAAAATTATGGAGTAATAGCAAATTATTGCTTTACGTCACTTTTCGCCATAGATGATCACTGTAATACGATAACAACTTTGTAGATGAATGATGTACATATGATGATGTGAGGGTGTGGGTGATAGGGCATGGTGGGTTATAGCTAACTAAGGGTTCAAAAATTATGGAATTTGAAATATTACGTTATCGTATTTCGGTGTTTTCAAAATTCTATGGCGGCTATCTTGGATTTAGAGGCCAAAATAGTCCTAAATCCAGAAAAATAGCCATTTCATTGGATTCGTCATCCCAAAAATAGCTATATTTGATATATAATGCATCATCATACCTTGCTTAGTTCCAAAGTTATCGTATTTTATGTTTTTTTGGAGATGGGCGGCCATCTTGGATTTTGAGGTCAAGATGTTCCAAAATGTTAAAAAAGAACCATTTCATTGGTTTTGAAACGCAAAAATAGTGAATTTGGTATATTATATATGCATCTTTATGCGTATATCTTGCTTTGTTCTAAAGTCGCAAAAATAGTAAAATTAGACATATTTTGCATCTTTATAGCTTGTTTTGTTCCAAATTTGGCGATTGGTAGCCATTTTTTATGCCAATTAGATAATCCAAAACCTAATTTTCTCTTTGGAACCGGGCTAATCGTGTTCAGCATACCCTAATTATATTAAAATGTCAGGTTTCCAACTTTTGCAAAAAAATGCTTTTAGGATTCACATTTCTTGAAAAATTATTCTTCAGACCAGCCCCGATGCCTTCTTACGTTCGGCTGTGGCTCGTAGACAAGAGGTACAGGCCTGCTGGGTATATGTTGTCATGGTTGTGCACATTGCTTTAAAATGTGCAAAGGTTTTGAGTGTATAGTGTAATTTGCGATACTTTGCAATTTAAAGAAGCGTTAAAGACTTGAAAAAAGTGGGACAAAGTTCCGACTTTAAGCTCCATTCTAACACGATATGGCCGAAATTTACAAAAAGCAACATCAACACGATCAAGTAAAACACTCAATAACTTATGTGCTTCAAATGTGGTTCAATAGTGTGTTCATCAATATGTGATTTATAACCGTAGATCTGGAAGTACTGGCTCCGTAACACAAGTATCTTTCGACCATCAACCCACCACAGATGAAATTAGCATCTTCCTGAATTATCTACAAAGCGAGATAGAGGAGGCAGGCCCTCTTCCGATAGGAGGAGGTAACACATTAGATCCTGCTGGCGATGGAAACAGCGTTTCTATCGTCCAAGATGGAGCAGGTGGCAGTCAAATTGGTGAGTAAATTGTTCAAGCAGATTAAATAAATTGTTCACCATATTATGCTTTCACAAATTCATATGGATAGATACATGTTGTTATTTCGCATGTTTACGCATGTGAGTAAAATGCTAAAACAGATATTGTAGATTATTCTTCATTGTTAATTTTATGCCTGTAATTTTATAATATGGATAAATACATGTTTATTTTTATGTACGTATCGTTGATTAGGTTTTAATTCCCCGATAAAATATACACCCCCCCCCGCATCACCATCGTTCAGTATTATCACTGTCACTGTGTATCGTAAATTGTATAATTCAGTCACACCTATCGATGCATGGACCACACACTATTGTTTGGAAACTAGCAGACACTTCATGCTCTATACATACTATCAAAATACACGTCACTCTTTATACATGACACCAGCAGAGACGTCACACTCTTTACATGACACAAAGACACGTCACATTCTATACATGACACCAGCAGACACGTCACACTCTATACATGACATCCGCAGACATGTCACACTCTATACATGACATCAGCAGACACGTCACACTCTATACATGACACCAGCAGACAAGTCACACTCTATACATGACATCAGCAGACATGTCACTCTCTATACATGACACCAGAATACACGTCACACTCTACACCAGGAGACACGTCACACTCTTTACATGACACAAAGACACGTCATACTCTATACGTGACACCAGCAGACACGTCACACTCTATACATGACATCAGCAGACATGTCACACTCTATACATGACATCAGCAGACACGTCACACTCTATACATGACACCAGCATACAAGTCACACTCTATACATGACATCAGCAGACATGTCACTCTCTATACATGACACCAGAATACACGTCACACTCTATACATGACACCAGGAGACACGTCACATTCTTTACATGACACAAAGACACGTCACACTCTATACGTGACACCAGCAGACAAGCCATACGCTATACATGACACCAGCGGACACGGCATATTCTATACGTGACACCAGCAGACACGTCACACTCTATACATGACACCAGCGGGCACGGCATATTCTATACGTGACACCAGGAGACACGTCACACTCTATACATGACACCAGCGGACACGGCACATTCTATACTTGACACCAGCAGACACGTCACACTCTATACATGACACCAGCGGACACGGCATATTCTATACGTGACACCAGCAGATACGTCACACTCTATACATGGCACCAGAATGCAATGCTGGTCCATATCAACCTTGATCCTGATTGGATAATTTCTTAGCAGGTCTGACGGTTTCGCGTAACAGACCAGAATGCAACGCGCACAGGAATCCTGCCCCCCCCCTCTCTCTGAGATGGATTGACTGTCCGTATGTGATACGTACTGGTGGCGATCCATATATACTGTAGTATCCTGAGGTCAGATATGTACGTTAACAAATGCACAGTCGCCGTGAACCAAACCTATGTGATGTAAAACATAGATATCAAACACGTTTCTGATGGTTCTGCATTGTTTTAGCCAGCCTTTCAATTAATTATTAAAAAAGGTGTGTTATTGCAATTGAAGGTCGGCGTCCCGTTGGTCTCCTGACATTTTTCTTTGTGGGTGTGATAACGTCAAAGTTTTTCATGTATTTTGCGTTTTTTTCGGTATGTTGATAATAATAACCTGTTCTCGAACAAGCAATCGGCTTTGAAAACAAATCAAAATGACTGATTTATTGCGATATCACATTTTACGTCCATGTCGGCGAGATAACTTCGAAAAGTGTTTATGTATCCTGCTCAAATGTATTCTGCATGTTGATAAAAGCCAGTTCTGGTACAAGTTCAATTTAATTTTACCAGGTGGGCACGGTAAATTCTCAAGTTTTTCGGGCGTCTGACTTAAATTAACTACGCATGTAGTTAATAACCAGTTATCGGACAAGCTCAATAATGGCTGAGAGAAAAGAAAATAGGTTGATTTAGTGCGATATTTGACATTTCACGTCATTACTTTTAACTTGTGGGTGCGATAACCTAAAAGGTTAGCAATGTATTCCGCTCAAATTTGTTCTGCATTCTGCTGTTAACCAGTGCTCGGACATGTTTCCACATAGCACCAGCAACCGTATCACTACTCTGCTCTGCAAAGGCAAATCACTGTAACTGCTTACTGATTTTCTAAAAAGCCAGCAGCTACTTTTTGACGTTGTACGACAGTTTATTCGGGCTACTGGTGCTACTCAATGTAGCTCGACCAGTGACACTTAAAGACCATGTGAAGTGATTTTATTCTAGCAATATAATTGAAGTATGTCACGATGAACTGCTCTGTGAATTGTCATATAATTTTAGTACACTGATTATTAGTAATTAGCGAAATTAATACTGGACAAGTACACTCCAAATTGCACCGACGAAAAACTCTTTCAAGCCCAAATTTACCATAGTCATCTTCATCCACTACAAGCCGCGAATTGCTGTCGTAGTTCTCGACTTGTAGCGGATGAAGATAACTTGATGTGGTTTAAAAAATGAAAACAATTACAATGCATTGGTAAACCAGTTTCATGGAAATTTTCGTTCTAAAACCCGTAGTTGTTAGGAAAATTAAGTGTGTGTAGTTCTAGGGACTTTACTTGGCCTCTAAGCCTTTTACACATCTGAACACTTCAATGTATGCGTTACTTGTTCAGAGTATAGTTCTAGGGAATTTACTTGGCCTCTAAGCCTCTTGACACATCTGAACATTTCAACGTATGCGTTACTTGCTGCCATATGTGCTTATGAATGATATAATTTATATTGTATGACATATGTTTATTGTGTATCTTACAGTTCCTATAAATGACGACTGCAGCATCTTTGATGCATATGGCATATGTAAGAATGGCGGTTCTTGTACACTGGGTGGTGATTCTAAACCAATGTGCAGGTTTGTACATATCATTATTTCCAAGACCAACGCCGCTTAAAGCGACACAATCAGGATAAAATCATAAAAAATCTATTTATTTTTCGGTGTTTAATATGGCCATATGATGTAAACATGTCCATAGCGTACGCTTATTAATTTTTGTGTTACGCATTTACTAGTTAAGCGAGATATATAAAGACGAAATTCCCGATTTCTTATTTCGGGCATGCACTATACTACTACCGACATGGCGATTAGAAGTTGTTGAAGTAGATTTGTATGGCGGAGCTGTTAACCAAATTGCCATCAATGGCAACACACAGACTATCTACATCGTAACAAATAGTAACTCAATTTGTCATTCTCTTTCACAGAGGATTAAGCACAATTAAATAGTTATGGGTTAATCTATTAGTCAGGCAACTACGAATATGGGGCCGGTTGTCAATGTATTCTAATATGATGGATCTAACAGATGAACCGATCTTAGTATCTGATACTTACGGTTATCTTCTTAGTCTGGATATAACGACAGCTCAGCGATACCCCAAGTATGATTCCAGGATAGAAACGCGACAAAAGCTTATATTGTTAGATTATCTTAACAGATGTAAGACCAAAATGTAATTTATTGTGGTCTCACTTTTTTATACAAGGAAACAGCTGTAACATATTCCTGGAAACTGTCCGAACACTTCACTCTCCTCGAGACATGCCATCGCCGCAGCACATGGTGCACTGTATGCAACTTATTCCTTAAAAATATATAATATTTCAGCATCTTTTCATCATATGTTAAAAAACTACACAAAAGTAGAGAAACTGATCTCACGCGTTCCACATCCTTCAAACTCAGGCATGCACCCAGAATGGGAACTAAGTTTGGTCATTTATAATGGCTTCAATGACCTGTAATATATAAAAGACAATAATAAATTGAAATTTCCCTCAATTTTCCAAGGCGTGGTCATAAAAACAATAACTAGCAAGCAAAAAACTCTTACCTTAATGATTAATGCATTTCGTCTCTTGTGTATTTTCATTCAAATGAACTTCAACGACTATAATTTCCTTTTATCATTGAATGACCTAAATCATGCCATATTTGCTTATTGTATGGTACTAAATGAATGATTTATTTTAATTTGATGTGCTACATGGCTATTTTACAAAAAAAAACTGTAGGGTCTAAGAAAACAATATAAACGCTTAATAAAAAAATAACACTCTGCGTTTTTCGATTTACCTCAGATTTTTTACCAAAAAAACAGTAAATTACCGTGAAAAGTAAATTTTAGTGAAATTACATATGACTCCACACTATAACGTAGCCAAGCCATATTGTACAATGCGTCACAATAATTTAGAAAACGAAGTACTTCCCAATTGTTTACATAATATGTGTAGATACAACAAATTATATTATCGAATGGTTTCAATCGAAATTAGTGCAGACTTTTCTGTACTGACGCAAAATTATACCAGATGTGCACATACAACTCTATGCAATTTTACATAGAATGATTTCAGCAGATAGTACATCATTGCGATTTGACCAAAGTAATTTATTTAATAGCAGATATGCACTGTAGGACCCTAAGCTCTATATAAATCAATATATGAATGCATTTCTAAACATAGACGCCCCTTTAGGTAGCCAAAGCTCAAAAAATAAGATGGTACCATAACACAGTCCGTGACTGTCCGGACAACACAGCAGATTTTTTGTTAATGACAATAACAATAAGATTGTCAGAAAGGAACAGGCTGAGAACAACCTCCAGCAGCATGTGACTAAGCCGACACACAAGGCGGGACATACGCTGGATTTAGTCATCTCACGTGCGTCCAGCTCCATCATATCAACTACGGATGTATACGATGCCAGTATATCTGATCATTTCAGTGTTTTGTTTAACTTGATCATAAGTGATCCTTTTTCTGTGCACAAAGTCAAACTAGCACCTGATATGCATAGTTTTACCTACACCAAATTTGAGGATGATCTATGCATTAAGCTGAACAATATCCCATTACAGCAGGATCCTAACACCTTACTACAGCATTACGAACTAGCTGTTGGGTTCACCTTAGACATTCAGGCTCCAATTAAATCAAGGACCACGAAATGTCGGCTACGTCACCCCTGGTACAATGACTCGATTTACTTGGCCAGGGAGATACGACGTGCTAATGAAAGTAAATAAATGGAGATCAACTAAGCTGGAAGTACATCGCGAAATATATGTGGAACATCGAGAAAACATGAATGCGATGATCAAGCAGACCAAAATGGACTATTATGAGTCAGAATTTGCAACTGGAAAACAAGATGCATGTTTCCGTGTCATTAAAGAACTGACACAGGTGCATAGAAAAATGCTTCCTGATGCCAGCAGTACTAAAAAACTGTGTGATGACTTCTCAATGTTCAGAACACAGAAAAAAATCAAATAATTCGAGGGAAGATACGATCCAGTTTGCTGCTATGGATATCACCATCACTTACATATTAGTTATTGACTATATCGTTCATAAATTGGATCAGTTTACACCAACCACGGAAAAGTAACTGGAGCGCATTATAAGGAATTGTCCAACACAAACGTGCAGTCTGTACCATTGCCCGACCGACGTGCTCAAGAAAACGCTACAGTATCAGCTCTCATACCCAGTAACTTTAGTCAACAGTAGCTTTGATCATGGGATATTTCCACTCAAGCTAAGGACTGTTTTGTTGTGAAGCCGTTGTTGAAGAAATACAACTTAGATCTTAATGTTTTTAAGAACTATCGGCCTGTTTCTAACATACCTATCATCAGTGAGGTGTTGGAAAATGTTGCTGTGAAACGTCTGACTAACCATCTGGATATAAATGTGCTGCAGGAAGATTACATGTCTGCATATAAACTCATGCATAGCACAGAGACTGCACTAGCTACTCAAGGTGAAGCATGATATTTCCAGTGCTTTGGACAGACACGACTCAGTCCACTTTGTCATGCTTGATCTCTCAGCTGCATTCGATACAATCGAACAAAATCAACTTTTGGGTTCATTGTGAGATGAATACGGGATAACTGGAAAAGTTCTGCCCTGGTTCTCTACCTACCCCGAGGACCGAACCCAACACGTGCAGGTTGATACAACCACATCAGACCATGTGCCTCTGAAGTGTGATGTACCGCAATAGTCAGTTCTTGGCCAGGTCATCTTTGCACTATACATTAACACTGCTCCGATCCAGCGAATAATTCGTAAGCATTGAGTAAAACATCATAAATACGCAGATGATATTAAACTATGTGGAATATGATCCAGCAGTTCCAGGTGCAAGAGAGGAAGCAGTGAGGAGTTTGGAAGCCTGCATCAAAGAGATTCGCATTTGGATGTCAATACGAATGCTCAAGTTAAATGATGATAAAACAGAGATGGTTATTTACTGCCCCAAGCACCATCTTGGGCAGTATGGCCATTGCACCATCAACATTTGGGATAGTGCAATCATACCTGTCAACTGTACAGGCTGTCCGCCGCTATCTGACCGTTAATGTGACCAAGAATGCAGTCTAGGCGCTGATTATCCCTCGTTTGGATTACTGCAACTCATTGCTCCTGAACCTACCAGATCACAAATAGCACGCCTGCAGCGTATACAGAACAAGGCTGCATGACTGGTGACTCGCAGTTTCATGTGAGAACACCGGTGCTAAAACAACTCCACTGGTTGCCAATAAACAGTCGTATTTTGTATAAGGTTTTGCTGATCACTTACAAAGCTCTTCGTGGCTTGGCTCCAGTATACCTGGCAGAACTGTTAGCACCCCGAGGTCTGAATAATTGCCTGCGGGGAGCTAACACATTAACATTACACCAACCCATAGCCTGAAAAAGCGTTGGTGAAGGTGCCTTTGGTTTTGGAGTACCCCATCTATGGAATGAATTACCTAAGGAACTTCGTGCATCCGGTTCCCTAGCTAGCTACTGCAGTTTAAGAAGTTACTAAAGACACATATGTTCTGACTTAGTGATTCTACAGCGCTATAAAAGAAACTTTAATAAATAAATAAATAAATAATGATGCCATTCACATTGAAATTGAATTCAATTTACGTTTCTGGGTCGATAGGATTTTGGGTAAATAGGTAAATGTGCTAAAACGTGCTCCTCATCAAGTATTGAATCCTTACAGTTTAATATCCCTAAGTACGTACTGAAATACTAGAGTGAGCCCTAATAATTATTGACCATCTTCTGACTGGTATTGATTTTCTTGCAGCTGTCCAGATGGCTATAAAGGTGAACATTGTACAGAGGATGATGACAATTCTCTATCTGTTGAGACCATAGCATTGATTGCTGCGCTGGGTGGATTGTGCCTTTTTATCATCATTGGACTCCTAATTTGGTGCTGTGCAAGAGCAGGGCGAGAAAACGACAAAGATGAAGCCGGAGTACAGAATGAAGCTAATTGGTAAGCTGGTAAAATCAAATTAAAACTGTAATAATTTATCGTTTTTAACGCCAGCAAACAGAAGACGCTACTACGCTGACCCAACATTGGGTGAACGTCTCGTGTTTGATGGGAGTATCCTACATTGATGCAGCTGTCGGGTTTCGTGGGATAATATGTACCACATTGTGAGACGACAGATACGGCGAACACGTCTGATTAATCTGAATCAGACGAAATGGCTTGTCCTGTGTCTGTCACTGCTCAATAACTGAATAAGAAGTAAGTGTTCACAAAAAGTCACTATTCCCCACAGGCACCAATATCACCCCAGACATCATGGACATGGAGCAACATGTCTGACACATTCCAGTCTCATACTTTCAACTTTATTTTATTTAACTGTTGAATTGGGCTTGTTATTGTTTTGCAGGGTGTCTCCTTGGAATTACGTGCCTCAGAATATGTGGCGTCCTCGTACTATGGCTATAGGGGGTGTACCAGCCGCACCGAAACCTACAGCCTATTACGACAACACGGCATATCGTCGCTAATATGCAAGCAACATTGGAATCTGTGTTCCAGTCGACACAATAAATGTACGACGAAGATTCTAAGACACACAAAGCGATATTATTGAAGCATATCCCTCACAAGAACTCACACCACTGGATTGTCTTCCTGAATAAATACGGCACCATGTCTTTATCACAGTAGTTTTACAGAGTTAACCCTTTAACCGCCGGTGTTGCATATTTTCGGTTTTTGATTTTTTATTAGCACATTAAGTAACAATTTTTAAATATGTTAACGATAAAATGTGACATCAACCAGCAAGATTTGAAAAGAATTGACCTCCATTTTGTCAAATCTGAATAATTTTCACTCACTTGAAGTTGTGGATCGCGTCAGGAGGGTGGAAATTCAAATTGAATAATTTGGCGGTTAAAGGGTTAATTTGATTACACAAAAACGACATAATTATATTTTCTTTTCTGCCAATACCAATTGCCACGTGGTATGGCCTGGTCTGGCGGTAGTAAATTACATGTAAAAATGCAAAGTGTACAGATAAATAATATGGTCAAGTTAAATGAGTACAATCACATAATACTAATAGTAGTGTAGTTTACACAGCATTATGTATAAGTGCACAACGTTTTATACAAAATCATGTGTCTCGAAGTATTATGTATAAGTGCACAACGCTTTATACAAAATCATGTGTCTTTAAGAATAAAATAAAATGGACTTGTTCGTTTATTCGGACTATATAGACTATGAACAAAACACTTTAAAATGTTCGGTCGAACTTAGAAGCTATCATAACACATTTTTGTCACTGTATACTAATTTGTTTAGTATTGTCTGAAAAAAGGCGTCGAGCTTTAGATGCATGTGATATCTACCCAGCGACCAAATAAATTGGGCTTAACGTTGGCACAACGTCTTCGACGCTGGCCCAACATTAAACGAACATTGAGTCAATATTTCGTGTATTTTCTGGGTAAATATCAAGTATTACAGACGATATAAGTCTATCTCATATTATACATAATGTGTATGACATGTATGATAATGACCAGCCTTGGGGGTTGTCTAACTGGGTAATAGACCATTTCACTTACAAAAACATGAATAGTTCTAGGTAAATCTGCTCCAGAGTATCGAAGTTTCTGTACTGTGTCATTATTGGCCATGTCTTGCCAGTTAATTTTCTCATTATACATGATTTTATAAATATGTGCAATAAGTTATGTTCAAAGCGGAATATATCGCGTATGTATTACCTCTAATATATTAGGTATTTAATCATTTTGTACTTTTTATAGCGAATGTTGTGATTGCGATGTGAAATACATTATGTTTCAATTAATGCCACCGAGTAGAACGTTTCATCAATAAAGGGCTGCTGAGTACATCACATGTATTAATTAAATTAAATATATTGCGTATGTTAAAATTATACTTGCATGTTGTTGCCATCGCCTCATGATGTTATGTATGTTCTATAATGATATCGCATGCAATGAGTACAATAACATCTGATCTGATTGATTCACGCTACATTTAAATGCTAAATGTATTTCAAATATGTTAAAAATATTCCTTTCATATTCTGGCCCAGCCTTCCATAATATATGTACAGATAATATTGTCCTAGCATATACTGCAACTATCAGAATCATTGACTCAGAATTTTGAATTCTAAATTGTTTTTATCTAGCTCTTACTCCGACATGTAATAATTTGTTTCGCTAATGATAGACGATCTTAAATTTACAAAAAATTGTATTTGTGTCGCGTGCTACAACAATCCATATGTATGTAGGCCCTGCAATATGATCATATTATGATTATTGAAGTATTGGATATGCTCGGCGTTTGTGTGTAGTTAATCATCACATGTCGTGGTATATGTTAATATTGGAATATTGGACATATAGGGGCCTACGCTATGTGTTTGTAGTAAATCATCACAGTGCTTGGTATATGTTCATATTGGAATACTGGACATTTACGGTATGTGTTTCTAGTAAATCATCACAGTACCTGGTATATGTTCATATTGGAATACTGGACATTTACGGTATGTGTTTCTAGTACATCATCACAGTACCTGGTATATGTTCATATTGGAATATTGGACATTTACGGTATGTGTTTCTAGTAAATCATCACAGTACCTGGTATATGTTCATATTGGAATATTGGACATTTACGGTATGTGTTTCTAGTACATCATCAGAGTACCTGGTATAATTTATGTTCATATTGGAATATTGGACATTTACGGTATGTGTTTCTAGTAAATCATCACAGTACCTGGTATATGTTCATATGGAATATTGGACATTTACGGTATGTGTTTCTAGTACATCATCACAGTACCTGGTATATGTTTATACTGGAATTTTGGACATATACATGACATACGCTGTGTTTTTGTAGTAAATAAATCATCACATATCGTGATATATGTTCATATTGGAATATTGGACATATACGTTATGTGTTTGCAGTAAATCATTACAGTACCTGGTATATGTTCATATTGGAATATTGAACATATACATGATATACGCTGTGTTTTTGTAGTAAATAAATCATCACATGTCGTGATTTATGTTCATATTGGAATATTAGGCATATACGTGTTTGCAGTAAATCATCACAGTACCTGTTATATGTTCACATTGGAGTATTGGACACGTACGCTACGTGCTTGTAGCAAATCATAACAGTGCCTGGTATATGTTCATATTTGAATAGCAGATACATACGGCATGTGTTATTCTGGTATACACGAATGACATGTTAACAAGAAAACAAAAAAATCACCAATAAAGCAATATAACTATTAATAAGAGTTCTTGTATGATCTAGATTATGATCTCTGACCACTAGTTGTCCCGTTTGAAGGTAGGTCACATAAAAGGGTTTAACCCTTTAACCGCCGGTGCCGCATATAGTCGGGTTTTCATTTTTTATTAGCACATTAAGTACCACCTTTTAGACATGTTAAAGATCAATCAGCAATATTTGAAAACAGTTAACCTTTAGTCTGTCAAATCTGAATAATTTTCACTCACTTGAGGTTGTGGATCGCGTCAGCGAGACACAACTTCAAGTGGGTGAAAATTCAGATTGAATTATTTGGCGGTTAAAGGGTTAATGTCACCGATGCCATACTGGTACTCAGAAATGGCATATCACATATAACTAGGGTGACTACTATTGGACTACTATTGGATTAAACAAATGTATATTATTGTGACCTCTTAGAAATGTAATTTTCTGTAAAGAAATGGGTTCCACACCGTAAAATTAATCAGAAATGACATATTACACTTGATTGTCGGATTATTAGTTACAAATTGTGTTTTTTATAAATGGCTACTGACAGCCATCCTGAATTATTGCATTTTACTGCTAAACGCGACACGGGATTCACTTTGGGAGAACGATAAATAAAATTATGGCTACCGTACTTTGACATATTCAGGTCAAAGTTCAACTCCGACAAACCAAGTTGATACCTTAATGTCAGAGCGGGTGAGGAATTCTCGAGATCCGACTTCACAGACGGTAGACCGTCGCGACCTGTTTCACCCAAAATAACCTTGCAAGAAAAATGGTACACCGAGAAAGTGTGCAGTGTCTTGGGACACTTGTAAAAAATGAAATAAATCGGGCTTTAGGCCACTTTTGTGCACATACAGGCTAAATTGAGCCAGAATAACCTCCTGTGAATGGTGAGATGAGTGAGATGACACTGCCCTCCAGACACAGTTTTTCGAAATTCAAACCCTGGAGGTCGGGACACTTGTACTGTAGGGAGTTGTATGAACATGGACACATGTAGGCCCTATAATCTAATTTAGAATTGAGCCTATTTTTTTACTTTCAAACCTGAGTCACAATTTGACACTCACTAAGCAACTTAACGAGAAAAATATCGTCACGTTTTCGCCATGTTTTCCGGTTACACATTCAAAAATGACCCATTTCAAAGTTTAATGCCTCTAATTATCTTCACGTAATATGTATAATGATTTAGAAAAAAAAAATTAGCATGCAGAAACAAACTAGTCAAGTCACATCATTTTGCCATTTTTTTCTGGTCTCAAAATCATAAAATAAAATCACGTTTTCATACGTGTACCAAAATATCAATGCCTAATTATGATTTTAAACGACAGTAAGTATTTTGATTTCAGTAAAAAGTAGGGCCAAAGGCCTCAAGTGTTTGGGGCCGAGGGATTTGCCTATGTAACAATTTCACTACGAAAAAGGAAGCTTCGAGCCATTGTGTGGCTTCAATACCGGACTAGAATCGCCCAACATTGAAATAACATTGGATTAGTCGACAGTGGTGGTTACACAGTATTGGTGTAGTGTACATACACTGTGGTATATCAGACAGCACGTCCTCGAATTTCCTTAACTCGACACTGTTCATTTTTTTTAAATATCCCCAGGCACAATGCAATAATCTACTGTGCTTACATTCTTGCTTGTTTAATCTAGATTTTTGTCATCACCACATTATGCCCGTTCATAATATACAAATTGAGGTGTCTACACAGTATGTCCGTACCTGTTAAAAGTGTCTTATTTTTAACTTTGTATAATAATGTGGCGGGGCGAATTCATGATTTTCTAATCATGCTTCAAATGCATCATACTGGATAACTTTTTTACTTACCCTTTACTCTTTAACCGCCAAATTATTCAATCTTAATTTTCACCCACTTGAAGTTGGGTCTCGCTGACGCTATACACAATTTCAGGTGAGTGAAAATTATTCAGATTTGACAAAATGGAGGTCAACTGCTTTCAAATATTGCTGATTGATGTCACATTTTATCTTTAACATGTTTAAAAGCTGGTACCTCATGTGCTAATAAAAAATGAAAACCCTAATATATGCGTCACCGGCGGTTAAAGGGTTAACAAACAGGACATGTCATATAAGCTGATACTAGTGACACAAATAACTTGGAGATGAAAAAATGGCTAGTGGGCTGGCGCCTAATTCTCTCAATTGCAACATATTAAACAAATCATGTTTTATGTACACTATTTCACGTCCCAAACAAAATATATAACCCTCGTAAAGTCAATATTCGCAAATGTACAAACAAAGATCAAAACGCCAGGTTATTGAATATATGAAAGTCTTTTTATTATCGAGCTAATTATAAATCTATATACTACAACGCGTGTTTAAAAGATACTCTGAACAGCCCTTGTTGTTGTTGATACTGGATATAAAAGGACTTACAAAAATACAGTTTCTATACGACTATGATGAACACAAACTGTACATACTATATAGGTGGCCAGTGTTTGCATGTGTGACAGATTTATGGTTTATTTATTAACCCCATTGCAAAAGTATATCGCATATTATATACAAACGACGGCCAGCCTATGTCTGAAATAAATGAATAAAGGTTTTCTACTTTACTGTTTAGCTGCATAAGTCGTATCAGATTCATAAAAATACCAGAGATTTGTAATCCATAGGTGTGCGCGGAAGGAGTAAGCTAAAGATAACCTTCACTGAAGTAGTGTCATAGAGTTAATAGAGCCTCTAAGGTAGCTCCAGCCACATGCACTTTCATAGCTATCCCTGCCGCATGCACGACGACAAGCGAGGACGTCCTTATATTCCGAAGGTTAGATAATTCGAAGGTTTTTTTCCAGCGGCGCGAAGGTTCGATAGTCCGAAGTTCGATAATCCGAACGTATTTTGTTCTGAAGATTCGATAGTCCTGAGCTTTGATGGTACGAAAGATCGATGTTACAAATGTTCGATAGTCCGCAGTAGGCCTACTAATTTGCAACGGCCCTTCTTTATACACATCAACAACTTACGTCAGTTAATAGCCATTAGTTCAATACTGGACCAATATATTTATATGATCACCATTCCATGAATCGTTGGCCTAATCGTGAAATATGCATTTTGTACTTTTTCTCAAAAAAATTTCAAGCAATCCACCTGTCAGGCTGCCATTGTTGAGTTTGCACCGCATTGTTAGCCCACTGTAATTATACATGACTTTATAATTGTGGAATTATAGCGACAGTAGTCAACATGAAATAAATGTATTATTGTGACGTGGCTAGTGAGCGAGTGAATATTGTTTTACGTCGCTTCCCAGCAAACAACAATACATTGAAACAATGTTGTTTTAATGTTGGGCCAGCGTCGAAGACTTTGGGCCAACATTGTTTCAATGTATCGTGTTTGCTGGGTTATTGCACAGTATATACTATATACAGCTACGGAGCCACATAAAAAATATGTGTTACAAGAAACATCATTGAAGCTGGGAATTATTGTAAATATAAAAAAGTATAAAGTTATTGTGTTTCGTAAAGTAGGTCTTTAGCTGCACACGAAAATTGGTCTATTGGGAATAAGCAACTGTTAGCTGTCGACCAATATTGGTACATGGGCCTATTTTTTTCATCATTACTAAGCTCTAATGTATTGTTGTCAACTTTGGCAATAAGATGGCGCTCTGCACTAGTAACAGTGCTAAAATCCTTAAGTAATGTGCAAGATATATCTACAGATGTGTTTTTAAAACTATTTGATGCTCAAATTCAAACAATTTTATTGTACTGTTCAGAAATATGGGAAATGGGAAATTGCCATATTTTAGAAAATGTACATCTAATTTTAAGTCCCCCGATTTTCACTCCGAATGTGATGATATATGGCAATACCGGACGGGATGAATTATGGATAAATGCGATTTTACGCTATATAAAATATTGGTTAAACTCTTAATGAGTGAAAGCAGCTGTGAGTGAACGGTTTAAAATATGATGCGGCACGATGATTGTCCTGGCCTGGTAATTGTCCTGGGGAAATTAAATAAGTATTTTATCGCTATAATTGTGTACATATATTGGAATCACCCCCACTGGGCACACGACGTTGTTGCGACGTTAATACGTCGTGTGCCCAGTAGGACAGCATGTTGTTAATACACATATTTTTCTTCGTGATCTGAGAGAAAGAATGATAACTTTTAGTAATACTACTATCAATAGAAAAAACTACTATTTTTTTTGAATGGGAGTGAGAAGTATTTCAATCATAAACCCAGATTTATAACCAATACACAGTATGTATGTCCCTTATGCAATGAGCATGACGAAGATAAAATACATTTTTGTATTACATGTACATTGTTCAGTATACTATGACATACGCCAGAAATATTTATGTGTCCCAGAAAATGTATTTAAACTATGACTTATTTAAAGTGATTATGGAACGCAATGAACCGCTGATACACAAATTATGTCTTTATATATATTATACACTGTACACTTTATATTGTATTACTGATCTGTATAGTTTTGTACGGGCCAATGGCCTAACAAATAAATTGATTCGTATTCGTATCCGAGGCGCCATTTTTAGCAAAAAATGCCCTTTTTGAGCAGCTTTATTGCTATAACAACTGTAGGCTTATAAACGCGCTTGCGTGTCCTAAAAATATATGGCAAATACAAAACCACACTACTACGCCACATATCAGTTTTCTATTAGCAGATAAATAAATAAAACATCAAAACATTTTGGAAGAGTTTAGATAGTATCTGTATTAAAAATTAATATGGAGAAGACAAAAGCTATATGAATAGGATCAATGATCAATTCTAAAGTTGTGTTCCAAATATAATTTAGATTGGGTGATATCTCGAAGTTTTATTGTTTAGGAGTAAATATGAACGCTGACTCATCTGATATTTGGGAAATTAACTTTGAAAACTTAATGAAATTCGTTATTTATTAGCTAGATGGGGGCGGCGACGATTAACAATAATGGATAGAATCACTGTTTTGAAAAGTTTAGCTCTTACAAAGCTAGTATATATGTCTAAATGTGTTCCAATTTACAGTACATAAATATACTTAAATATATTATTTACCTTTTTGTAGTTTTGTTTGGCAGGATAAACCAGATAAAATAAAAAACGTACCTTCATATGGGCGTTTGGTAGCAATTACTCACAAACTCATATTAAGTTACACTGCTCACCCTAGACACTGCTCCTTCGCATGTTAAAATGTGCAGATGGTTGACGTCATATGTCCCCCGCTCTCAATTTCAAGTATTGTAGTAAGCTTGTGATTGGCCGGCTGTCTTGCTAAAAGTACCCTGATCGGCTGGCGAGAATATTATGGTGGGGGAGGGGTGGGTGTAGACAGACACCTGTGTGGAGCCCAGCAAACGCGAGGATTTGACCCAATGCTGTTTCACTATTGGCCTACCACCAACGGCGCTGGACCAACATTGAAACAACATCGGGTCAAGGCTTCGTGTTTGCTTGGAGAGCTATCGCATTATGATACACGCGGGCCGTCTGTGTCTGGTTGGAACAGGCAGTGCACAGTGCTCTCTGTAATATTAAGTATATAGATAATCCTTTTTGGAGAGATATTTTTGCAGCTTACATTACCATGAATATTGAATGTTTTTGAATGTTTTTTTGAATGTTTTTTTTCCAGCTTACATTTACATGAATATTAATTGTTTTAATGCAATTCTAAACGAACCCTTACGGTTCAATAGCCCCTTTAACGATGGACATATTATTTATGGAAGATATTTTAACGGAAGAGAGTACCTTTTTCAAATTTTCCGAATTAAAGCAATGTTTTAAATTAAAAGGAACCTATCTAGATTACATTCGGTTGAGAAAAACTTACCAAAAACAAGTGAAATTATTAATAATAAATCGATAGAGAATATATGTTTGCTAAGAACACCACATATTTTAAATTCAGTCAAATTGTTACTTGAAGACCCAGCAAGGAGTAAAACAATTCAGAAATACACCTTACGCCAAACACAATTCATGATAAAGTTCAAACACATTTTCAAAGGTTTCTCTAAATATTTATACTCAATACGTGCAACAATGCACAGCGCTATTCATGCCAACATACTAATATTTAAGTGTTATTTCCAAGTTATTTATTTAAATTTATTTATATATATTAAAAAGGTAAATAAACATATATGTTTCTTTTACTTTTTTGTTGTCTGTGATGGCTATTTTGCTAGCGGTCGCAGTCGACCTAAAAATAGTCTCCAGACCAACGATATCACTTATATATTGTTGTGTAAATGTTTGAAATGTCAAATCAATACGTCTATCAATCTATATATCATGGCGAATTGTCAGTCATGTAAATAAGAAAACTAGATATAATATAACTATTATTATGTTGTGATTATTTTACCTCTCAGTTTAAAAACATATATATAAGTAAGTATTCGTCCATGTGACACAAGACAGTGTCATTTTTTGGAAGTTTGATATACCTTGACATCCGATGAAATTCGTCAATTTTCCTGATTGTAGTGAAATGTATTCTCTATGACAGGTGAACATTTGAAAAAGGTACACATTTTTAACTTTTGCTAACGATAGAAAAAATTAAAATAAATAAGATTGTGAGCAATATACCCATGAGAATGTGTTTTTTTATTGTGATACATAATGATACATATACAATGATCGTGTTTTCATAGGTTATCATGAAATTATAAATTGGCAATTGCCCCCCGTTCTCACACGTACCAAGTATTCTACAACTGTTCATTTGACAGTGACAAATTCCGGCACTTGGCACCATCAGCTATAATCACCGATCTAAAGTATGTTATTGTTTAAATTAGGAGATATCGTCCTTGCAATGGGCAATCATCCCATGTGGCAAAATTTAGGTACCGGTACCTGAAATTAACAACCAACGGGATGGCGGATGGAGATTGGCTTGTTTTCCTAAGTGCTTAGCACGTACGATCTTTGATTGGTTACAGGTAGACTTCGACACTTGAATCATTCGGTCGATCATACCTTCAATAGCAAAGTTTCATTGAAAATACGAACATAATAGTGTGACAGATAGTTAATTGTTAACATATTTAATCGACATTTATCATGTTAATAAGAGACTGAAATAATACAGAAACAAATACAAAATAGTTATTTCTACTACTTACATAGGTCCTACTTATAGGTGCCACTGTGCTTTGTGGACACTTGAACTTTCATAAAAAGACATTCTCGTTAAATTGACCTACTAAAAACATCATTTAGCCTGAGTAGCTGACAAGTCATATGAAAATCATTAATATAAACAATTTAATATATCGTAATAAAGAACATGAAAATGAAGCAGTATAGGTGTGTTGTGTTTAATTGTTTGTAGACCTATGTTGTAATATATTATTTGATTAGCAGTTGTCACTCTAGAAAAGGATATTCTGTGGAACATGTGAATCCCTGGCAACAGTGTATAATATCGTCAGCCACACCGAAGGGCAATGGAAAGGCCTTACTCTGGTGTAACCGCATACGTCATGGCATTGTCCCTGTACCAGGTAAGTATGCTTGATTACGGTGGCGATCACTGGCACTAGCCGAGTGTGTACAAACAAAATATGGCTCATCACGGCCATAGAAAACCTCATTGTATTTGCTAATTAACATGATAATTTGTACCAGACGTTTCAAGTACACTGTCGGGACCATTACCAAGTATATCATAGCATTTGGAGCACCTCGTCAGTATTCAATCATGCGAGAGGGGGATCTAAGAAGGGCGGATGCCCTGGTGTAGTGATTAGCAATAGCCCTATTACTACCATCTCACATGTACTCCAGACTCTCAGTATTTAGGTTAGGCCCACAAAAAAAACTAAACATACTCATCAATGTGTGAATAATCATAGTTGCTGTGAGGCCCCCCGAGATCTAGAAATAGCGTGATTGGTCAAAATGCGTGAATTTAGGATCCAGTACCTGGTAGGCAGAATCATCAGATTAACCTTACCACCTAAGGATGCGCACATTGTGTCACCAAAGCTGTATGTGTGCTTGCAATGCGCAAATTATCTGAAACAGCTGCTCTGCGACTAGAATGCATATAAAGAGGATCACATCACTATCATGAGAATGCATCATCCGACCTGACCACAGCTGGAGTTCAAGTGCAATAACCCAGGTGATATTAGGCATGGTCAGCATAAAACCTGGTACGTCATACATTCTGTCATCAACTCACTACTACATGTATATGACTAATGCTGCAAGGGTGTGCAAAATAGTTAACATGGTTAATAATTATTATGTGCTCTATGTCGGATTGCTAAGTTATTTAAAAACTGTTAAAATAAATAATCTACCAGTGTTTTTTCTATGTTTTAATATAATGATGTATACAATGATAAAAAAAGTTTTGATTATAGTGTATGTGTGTTCTAGATATCAATGTATTTTTTTTCAAAAGTTAATCAGAGTATGAAAAATACTTAGATAACTAGCTGCCATCTCAAATCTGAATACAACCCAACAAATGCTCGGACAATAATGGGATGTACAAGTTTTTGGATGGCCTTCTTTAACCATGGGGCGGTTCCAAAAAAAAAAATCTGGAAGAATGTCCCAGGCATATTGATCAACGTAATGTGAAACTAATTGAGTGAGATTGAAAGAGTCAATCTTCAGTGGTGCGCACGGCTGCGGCGGAATAATGCTAAACGCTATGGTATTGGCGTCACGAGTTTATTAGGGATGCTTAATTATATTTACCAGTTTAGCTAATAACTTTAAACAAAATTATAACAATGTGAAAATGTCTTTTCAAATATGTAAATAATTTGTAAAAACCCACTCAATTGCACTTAAATAATGATGTTATGGTACTGTGTAGAACCGTATTATGTAACCGGTTACATGTTACGGTGACTGGTTACATTATACGGTCACAGCGTCAACGTATAACGTAACCAGGGAAAAAAGGTACCATACGACCGTATAATGTAACCAGTACCGTATAATGTAACCGGAATAGTTGACCAAAACGTATATGTTTTTCAGATTCTACTCTGGGAAGTTTTATTATAACTATTATGTTTAAATTAAACTGAGTGAGTGGTTATGTCTTCAAGCGGCGTCTGCTCGTTCTTTTTCCATTATACGCTCGTGCTTCCACTCGCGCGTCCGTCCGTCCGTCCGTCCGTCCGTCCGTCCGTCCGTCCATACTAAAGCGACGGACTTAGATATTTAAATTGGTAACAATATTCCCATGTTGCATAACATTATAAGCCAATGTCGGGTTAATGTAACGTAGCCAAATCAATTTAGCCTTATGTTTCATATTTACTGGGAGGGTCCAATAGTGGAGCATTGGTTCCCACGTATGTTCAGCGAAAATGACAAGTCGGTCTTGAAACTAAACTAAACAAAACAAATTACGGCTCCTTTTTACTGAGTGTTAAAAAATGTCATTGTACCAATCAATACATATCAATTTAAATATCATTTTAAATGTTTGAACTTCCTATCTTAATTAATTAATGACCTTATTCACCAGCTAAAACCGTTCTACGTTGACATGCAAAGAAAAAGGCAGTAATATACATGTATAAGCTTACTTTACAGGGAAGTGATCATTATTGCCTTTCTGATTTGCATGTCAACGTAGAGCGGATTTAGCTGGTGAATAAGGTCATTAATTAATTAAGATAGGAATGGTGATATGAATGAGATAACACTGCCATCCAGACACATGATTTGAAATTCGAGCCCTGTGGTCTGAGGCCGGGCACGCTACCTCTCGGTCACGGAAGCTCCCCACAACATTTAATCTTTACGAGTGAGCGGAGCAGAGACATTCTGTTTCTTCGAACCTTAAAGGCCAGAGTGGGGTTCGGACCCGCAATCTCCGACTTTCCACGCAGGCAGTTTTAACCACTGCACGAGGACCCCCGCCGTGACGAATGACAACCGATATGTAGAATATACACCAGCCTATAATGCCATTACGTGGAAAAAATGTGAGCTATCAGACGTGTTCACAAACCTGATAAGGTGGTTTTGGGAAAACAATCAGTTCAAATTATAACAGAAAAATAACAATTTGGCCTAAATCTATGTGAATATAAATCATTGTTGACATTCTACTCAAAATCAGTGACCATTCAATCAATCAGATCAAGTTTCTTCAATAAATAATAACAAAAATACCCTTCACATTTTTCAATCTGAGCAAATGCGTTCAGATCCCAAATAAAGCACCGATTATGACGTATTAGGCCTAACATTTTTAAGGTATTTGTCATTCATTTGAAGCTTAAATTTGCGTCATCAATGCCAGTTTTAAATGAATGAAAAATGTTACATGACGATGCAACACTTAGATGTAAACAGTTAAACAACTTTAGTTATTTAGATAGATAGATCTCTTTTATGGACTCTCTCGTCTCCGTCGCTATTCATCACGACAGAAAAAAACACTTTTTGTTGATCCTCTTTTTCTACAATAAAAATATGTTGTAGTATCGGCCTGTAGCTGTGCCACCCTTCCTGCCCCAAAGAAACATTTAACAGCAAGCACTTTAATTAAGAAAATGATTATGCCCTATCTATGCCAGTTTATATTTCATTGACATGGAGGAAGTCATTCTTCGATTGCAGATTGATCAAGCAAACAGAATGACATGAACAAACGAAACAGGGAATACCAACAAACACAGGCCGAATGATAACTATCCAACGGGCAAACGCTTATTGAACCAACGAATAAATGAACGCACGAATGAACGAACGAACGAATGAACGACCGAACAAACAAATAGACGGACGGACAAGCAATTAAACATATCAAACAGACAGTGAAAATGAAGGAATGGGGTTTAAGAATGAATGGGATTTCAGGTTACAGTTGTTCATAAGTTAAATCGGGTCAGGAGAACCTGAAGATGGTGACATGAATGAGATGAAATATTGTGTTTCTTTAACCTAAATGTCAGAGCGAGAGACAAAACCCGCGATTTCCGACTTTCCAGGCAGGCACCTTTAACCACTGCACCAGGCCACCCGCAATTATTTGACATCGAGTCTGAAGTGCAAAGTTGAGTCTACTGATGATGGAAATATTTTTAATGCGGCTGTTCTAACCTCTGCTGAATTAAAAATAAATGCAAATTTGTTATTATTTAATAAGTACATGGTGTCTCCTTCGGGCCGGATATCAGATATAACTATTTCGTGATAATCTGGCAGGGATAGAGTGGGTTAAAAGGATGTGTGTCTGGTCTGTGAAAGATGGTATGAAATTAATTTAGCCTAATTTGAACTGTGATGACATTTTTACACGCTAGGTGGTGTAGCTCAAAATTTGTCTGGGTAGCAAACCCATATCGGACCTGTTTTTGAAAAAGCATAGCCCATGTTTTATCATGATATACGGTACTACATAGTTGGGAGGGCAGAAAGAAGTAAACTAAACTGTGTAATTCAGGCAGTTTACATGCATTTGAATGGAACTGGCATTTCGGGTTGTGAGAGCATAATTATGATAAGTTGATTCCAGAAATTCGGTATCAGAAATAACTAAAAGAAGACATGTCGACCCAAGTCTCGTATTCTACCCAACAACTGAATGACGGTGGTGATTGGCCGATCTCGTCATGTGACAGGTTGAGCCACTCTCTGGTTGGTCGGAGGTAGAGTACAAGACTTAGACCGACAACCCTTTTATATCAAGATTATTTTCCCTTGGGTAAATTACGGAAAATAAAAGGAGCGGTTACATTATACGTTAGTACTGGTTACAAATTACGTTTTTCACTGTGACCGCATAATGTAACCAGACGTATAATGTAACCGGTTACATTATACGTCTGGTTACATTATACGGTTCTACAACTGTCCACGTATATCAATAATATTAGTACTAATGATAGTAATCATTATAGATATGCACGTTAGTCGTTTTAAAATATAAAATTATTTACAAATTGCTTCTTATACATTCTTTAGTAGCTTGTATCGGATTTTTTATAGCTCAAATTGCGTAAAAAATACACTTCAATATTCTTCATTCATCGAGTGCCTAAAATAAAAACATTGACGTATACCGGTAGTATATATATAATCTCCAGAAACAAATATCGTAAAACGAGATTCTGATCCTATGTGGCACAAAAAATAAAGAAGTCCACCAGTATGCTGATCACAGTCAAATATCTCAGATCTAAACACATGTATTTTAATTGTATTGAGAAATAATATGTTCAACATGCAATGACAGTGCTGGTGGACGTTAATGTTGCTGCTTTATATCTATAAAGAATTAAAAATATGACACACGCTAGCATGATTAAGGAAACATACTGATTAATTTCAGGTTAATTTAAGTCATGTTATCTTACTTGGTACTTTCCTACACGTAATGCGTCCCCTTAATAGATAGAAGGGGTACTGCGTAGTGTCACACCTTTTCGATCAGCATCGACGATCGCGTAGCGCAAGGAAAAAAATATTAAAAATTATTGAAAACGCCGGCGGTTGATAGACTCTTATGATCCAGGACGATTGTCTAGCGTTCAAAAGCACATGAGTAGCGTTAGAGTAACGCGATTGACGACTGAGAAACGCACATCACATAATCAGTGATTTAATAGCCAGCGATCACCAGCGACTGCCAGCGTGGGAGTAGCGCATGAGTAATGCAGGTATAACGCACTTGACGACTGGGGAGCGACCGCCAACGTGTGCTCGACGGTCCACAACGCATAGTTACGATCACATGATTCATCTTTAAAGGCCCTGTCATACCTTGGCGATCACGGTCAACGATCGCGTAACGCACGAGAAAATATGAAAAATTAGTGAAAATGCTGGCGATTGATGGACTCTCATGACCCAGAACGATTGACTAGCGTTCATAAGCGCATGAGTAGCGTTAGAGTAATTGTGATTGACGACTGAAGAACGCACATCACATAATCCTTGATTGTATCACCTGCGATCACCAGCGACTGCCAGCGTGGGAGTAGCGCATGAGTAACGCATGTATAACGCACTCGACGACTGGGGAGCGACAGCCAGCGTGTGCTCGACGTTCAGCGACGCACAGTTACGATCAAATTATTTATCTTTAAAACCACAGTGTTTTACTGCAGTATTTCATTGGTTTTAGTAGATATCTAGCGGTAAAATGATATTTTTCAAGATATTATTAACCCAAGAGAAAACATTTTGAATTTATTTTCAAACAAGAGTTTAGAAGTGTTTTGGTATTTTGTTATTTTGAATTGGGCATTTTCTCGTGTTAAAGGTCGATTTTGCACATAGAAGTAGATTTTAAACATCGCATATTATTATTGAACAGCTGATCCCAAACTTTTAAAAATGCGGTGAACTTTTATAAAGATTAATAAATTTGTAGATGTTGTCTGTCATTACCAATAATTTATGATTTTTTTTATGGTTTTAACAGATTGATCAGAAAGTGTAATACATGTCGTCGCCTCGGAGCTAAAGGATCCTATCTGACACTCGTTAGAGTGGCAGATAGGATCCTTTGGCTCCGAGGCGACGATGTGTATCATTATGTATATGCTTATTATGATTTATAAGCAAATGGATATGGTACAGCGACTGTGTAACGCTCGCCTAGCGTGTACAACGATCGAGTAACGCTCCCCTAGCGTGTACAACGATTGAATAACGCTCCCCTAACGTGTGGAGCGATTGAGTAGCGACCACCCAACGCTCATCTAGCGTCCCCTCTCACACGCTGGTGTGCGTTGAATGTTTTGAACCTGTTCAAAACTCTCAGCGTTAATCTGCGATCAACAACGATCGCGAAACGCACACGGCGACAGCATAATAATGGTCCAGCGATGGTCAGCGTTCGCCAGCGTTCGGCTGATTTTCTCGTGCGTTACGCGATCGTTGACGCTGATCGCCAAAGTGTGACAGGCCCTTAAAACAACGAGATTTTACTGCAGTATTTCCTTGGTTTTAGTAGATTTCTAGCGGTAAATTTATCCCTTTTAATATGATGAGCCATGTGAAAATATATTTAATTTTCTAACTCAGGTTTGTCACATAGTTTAGAATCGTTTGGTATAAGTTATTTTGAATTGGACATTTTCTCGTGTTAAAGGTCGATTTTGCACATAGAAGTAAATTTTAAACATCGCATATTATTATTGAACAGCTGATCACAAACTTTTATAAATGCGCTGAACTTTTATAAAGATTGCTACATTTGTAGATATGGTGTCTATCATTACCAATAATGTATAGGCCCTAACTTTATTTTTATGGTTTTAAGTGATTGACCAGGAAGTGTTAGAACAGTTACATATATATGTCTATAATATGCATAATATGCATGCATATTATGATTTATAAGCAATATAGTTCAGCGACTGAGTAACGCTCTTCTAGCGTGTACAACGTTCGAGTAACGTTCCCCTAGCGTGTACAGCGACTGAGTAACGTTCCCATAACGTGTACAATGATCGAGTAGCGCACTCCTAACGTCTCCTCTTACACGCTGGTGTGCGTTAAAGGTTTTACGTTCATCAGCGCTCATCTGCGATTAACAACGATCGCTAAACGCACCTGGCGATAGCATAACGATGGACCAGCGATGGTCAGCGCTCGCCAGCGTTCGGTTGATTTTTTCGTGCGTTACGCGATTGTTGGGGCTGATCGCCAAGGTGTGACAGGCCCTTTAGAAAGTTGGTATCTTCACTTATTTCCATACTTTAGCACTACCTATATATTCATGCATAATAATACACGTTGTAGTATATCATATACGTTACGTCCAGCTTGCATGGTTAGTCACACTTGACGTTGTCTCTCATTACCGCAAACAATATTGCTTTAAAAAATAAGTCAGCAATGACTTGCATGCAGTGCAGTCTTCTTACAGTTGAAAAGGAGCTTCTTGAACACCGGTAATTAATACCAGTAGAAAAAAAAGTTAAAACCTATAATACGCTTGCCGAGAAGAGCCTGCATTATTCAGGACATAACGTTAGTCTCATAGCCATCATTTAAATATCCATTATTATCCCTACCGTTGTTTTTCATTTCCAGAGTATTCGTGTCCCTGCTGTATTTCATGGCCTGAAAAGACATAAAGTATACTTATAAAGAACCAAGGAAAATAGTGCTATTATACGATTTATGCAAAGCTTTCGATCTGGTTGATCACAATATTCTACTTAGAAAACTAAAATTATATCAACTTGGTGAACAATCCCTTTTTTTGGTTTCGATCCTTTCAATCCTTTCTGATAGAAAACAATCGGTTAAAATCAATGCGACATATTCAAGCGAAATATGCAACACACATGGCGTTCCACAAGGCACTATATTGTGTCCCTTACTTTTCTTAGTTTATATTAACGACCTTCCATTAGAAAATGCATCTGGTAAAACATCATTATTTGCAGATGATTCAACAATTACTGTCCGTGGC
>OZ024905.1:25872423-25934923 GCA_964017125.1 Flabesymbios commensalis | reverse complement strand
GTGGGGAAATGCTCTTATCTGGGCGTTGTGTTTGAAAGCTAATTGACAGTATTACTGTGGGGATTTCGAAACAGCTGACCCCCACGCAAGTATTGACATGGGGGCTTTCCCAGCAAACAGTCCACACTCACCTTATGTTGGTTTAATGTTGGGACAGCGTCACAAACGTTGGTCTGACATTTATATATTTTTGGGGTGGGAAATCGATTTGAGGGTTCTTTTTAAAATTGTGTGCTTCCCGTATGTGAAAATCTAAGATGGCCTGCTCCTAATATGAACTGATAGCGACTAGAGTAATTATATAATTAAAAAAGTAAAGAAAAATGTCATAGGAATGTCGCTAACATGTTACATGCAAACTTTGACAACACCATAGCATCGCCCTCTCACATTGAAAAAAACAGTAAGTTGAATTATTTTAAACATGTGTACAGTTTAGTTTTTATAGAAAACGTTACATGAATCGGTGTCTCATGCAATATCATCAAGTACGTCACAAGAATAATCTTTGTGGCAACAATTGTCATCAGTCTGAGTCAGAATCTGATTCAAATAAATCTGACTCACACTCTGAAACAGAGCAGTCACCCATTTGTTTTTCACTTGGGTGTGGTGGACGTACTGACGAGAGATCTAATTTGGTATAGCGAACTGGTCTGCAATGACAATTCATCATTTCCCATCCATGACCAATGGGAGAAGGATGGTTTCGAAGTTCTGCATGGGGCTGAATATAGGCTAAATAATTAGCACACATAATATGTAAATTTAGGCTGTCATTATCCGGTGGGAGGCGCATTAGAGATAACTGTGACATTCCGCGACACAGACCAGTGTGCCAGATGGAAGCTGTTCGTAAACCGGAATAGTAATAAGGTGATGGACGTTTATAACCAAATTTATCTTTTATGCTTTTTTTAAATAAGAACTTCCATATCGTGGCACCCTGATGTTATTAGCGCTTCATGTAGCATATCTAGTCGAGCCAGCTGTTGGTTGACAAATTTGGGAAAAATACACTGGGATAACCCATGAACGATCTCAACACATTAATTTATGCTACTTCCTTCGTTTAAAAAGGGGTTCCTAGCCAAGTTGGTTTGCATGTTCTCAAATAGAATGGGCAAAAGAAGAATTATCTAATGAGCCTCCCACCGGATAATATCAGTCTAAATTTACATATTAGGCATGTTAATTATTTAGTCAATATTCAGTGCTATCCAGAGCTCAGAAACTATCCTTCTCCGATTCGCCATGGATGGGAAATGATTAATAGTCATTGCAAACCAATACGCTATACCAACGTAGATCTCCCAGCAAAACTTACACCACACCCAAGCAAAGAACACATGATTTGTGAGTCATATTTATTTGAATCCGACTCAGACTAAAGACAAAAAATGTTGTTGCTACAAAGATCATTCTTGTGACGTACTTGATGCTATTGAACGAGATATTGATTCGTGTAACGTTTTCTATCAAAACTAAACTGTACACATGTTTAAAATCATTCAACTTACTGTGACTTTTTCGATGTGAAAGTGGAATACTATGGTGTTGACAAAATTTGTAGCATGTTAGGAACATTCCTATGACATTTTTTGAATTAGCATGCGTAGGTCACGTGTAGTCCTTCAGTACACAGTACAGGTTGAATGATTTGCATTCAGCTGAGTAATTCAACCTTATTACAAGACTATGGGGACTACTCCAACGAGACACTCGCCCAACACTGTTTTAATGTTAGACCAACGTCTGCGACGCTGGCCCAACATTAAACCAGCATTGGGTGAGTGTACACTGTTTGCTGGGAAAGCCCTCATGTCAACGCATGCGTGGGGGTCAGCTGTTTCGAGATCCCCGCAGTAATACAGTCAGTAATACAGTCAGCTTTCAAACACAACACAAGATAAGAGGATTAGTGGAATTATCAACTCATAGATGTCGCTCAAGTACGTCAATAAAGTTAGTTACTTATTCCTTATTCCTTATTCCTTATTCAATAAGGAATAAGTAACAGTTACATATTCCTTATTCGAACGAATAAGGAATAAGTAACGGTTACTTATTCCTTATTCGTTCGAATAAGGAATATGTAACTGTTACTTATTCCTTATTGAATAAGGAATAAGGAATAAGGAATAAGTAACTAACTTTATTGACGTCGCTCACGTATATGGACATGCTATGATTTGGGAACTTGCTCTTTATGCAGCGTTTGGTATGAAATGCAAATAGTATTATTATGGTATACCCACGGGCACTATTGCATTCTGGGGGACCCATGTCCTGCGTATTTTAACGTTGACTATACCTTCAAATATCGTGATAATAGTATTTTTGGCTGTGCCTACTAGTCTTTTATGAATTTTCACAAGATATCTTGTGATTTTAGTTTTAAATAGTTTCATAAGGTTTTATTAATATTGTTTATCACTTCGAGTCAATTATTGTTTTTCCTTACGTTATTTTGCTGAATATCAGATGATGTTCTCGTTGAAATATATGTTTTACAACTTACTTGTATTGTTTCTTATAACCTCGAATAGCAGAGCAAATAACATTTTCAATAGATTCACTGTGAATTGATCATTTTGGGCTTTTATCTTATGCTGAACGGCGGCCATCTTGGATTTTCACATGAAAAAAAGCACACAATTTTGAAAATAACCCCACAAATCGATTCCCCACCCCAAAAATATATAAAAAAGAGGTGTTACATGAAATTTTAGGTCAGCCAGATCAAAAATTAGCTGTTTATAACGGATTGCACCCCTCGGTGACGCGTTTTCCTATTTTCGGGGTATAAATCTTACCTTTTCACACTTATATGGTAAATACTACTTCTATAATCTCAATAAATCTATTTCCTACATATGTGTTGAAAAATGTGTTCCATTGGGAGACCAGTGGATGAAATAAGTGAATTCTTGCTTTTCAGCGTGACCGATGGCGGCCATTTTGGATTTTACGCTCCGGAAAGTTCCGCTCGCCTTTTCAAAAGAGGCGTAGGAGCTTATTTTTTTACAAATACCTTAGGCTATCCAGAACAACCGTCAAACGTTACTTGCAGAAGGTTGGTCATGGAATCATGGTTTTGGACCCTACTACATCTTCCTGACAGCCAGGCTCACTGCTCTTGAGGTCGTAGACCGAGCCTTGCTGAATCCCAGTGTTATCATCCACGTATTGGGGTAGGGAGGATGATTTAGATATTAAATATTCATCAATTTTTCAACCAAATGCCAACTTAATGTTGGCCCACTGTCTGCGACATTGCCTCAACATTAATCCAACCCTGCCGCATGTAACGTCTCGTGTCTGGTGAGATGTGGTGGGAGCTGTCTGTGATACTTCCTGTGAAATTCTAGGCCACAAGACATGTGCTGCTTAATGCAGGGCCGGCGTCGTAGACAGTGGCCCTGCATTAAAGCAGCACTCATGCCAGTGGTCAAACTCGGGTCAAACAGAAAAAATCTTTCCTGAAAGTCCCCACTCCAATAGGTGGTTTTAACACTTATTCAGCAAGGCCTCGGTCTACGACCTCGGGAGAAGCGAGCCTTGTGTGGGAAGATGATTTTCACTAACTTAAAAAATATAAAAAAAAAGAAAGTTGTTGTCTGATAAAATGATGCACTTAAAAAGACAAACAATAATATTAACTGGTTATTTGGGAATACTTGTCAACGTTTTTGATGCGTCACCGATCACTTACCCAGCTCTATGAAACTAACAAGTGCCCCAACGACGATGCACACCACAACACCTATGAGTCCATACCACACGTATGATACGTGAGACAGATAGTTCAGCGTGGAGTCCTCATAGAGGTGTGACCTGTCAAAATATCACACTAAACAACGTGCATGGTAAAATCTACACCATCTGAAATATTGACAGTTGAACGTGCTGAACTGACCAACTCATTCTCATTTAAAATTGGTTACACTCCTACACGCTAGCGCAGCTTAAAAAATGGCTCTGACTGATTACACCATAGAATGTGTTCTGTTAGAAATATTTATGAGTTTTGACATTTGTATCTGGCCGCCAATAAGAAATTCCTAACAAAAATGCTGTCCTTGACATTGTAAAGCAATGGTTATGGTCAGACTAAAATGTTATTTGGGTGGCGGATATGTTTTATGTCATCGCCAAATTATGTTCTCGCAATTGCAAGATGGAAAACTCTGTTGCTAAAAACGTTAAATATTGTTTAACATTGTCTGGAGGTAGTTCTAGATGGAATCACTGACCCTTTAATTAAACTAGTTGAAAGTGTGTATTGCAAAATGAATTAACCAGCTTATATAATTTCTTAACTGACAAAATATCTTGGGAGTAGTCTACATAGATTTACTGACCACGGAACTATAGTTAAACTGGTATATTACAAATTATAATTGAGCTACAATTGAATATTTTTACACAATTTCACAAGTATGAGATCTTGGACGCTATCTTGAATTTCCCCAAAAGATCTATATGGGTTTTAATATGTTAATGTATGCACCTCTGGCGATCCTTCCTGAAAAAATCAGCTTGATACGATGTTGTCCGGGTATAAGGCTAGTGTTCCTGGCCCATTGAGATTAATTAGTATCTGATGATATAGGCCTATAGTGACAATCTCAGTATGGTAATGTTATGTAATTGCCCAGGTAAACACATACAATGTAAGGTTAGTACTGGGCAAACGTTGTATAAAGTAGGTCAACCATAATACTCTCCAACACTGGATGAAAGGTGTTTTCTGGGGATAAAGACTTATACTTGTCAGTCAGATATCTATTTTTCAGACTTTGCATACTTTTCAGTGGTCAGGTTAGGTTTGCGTAATTCTGATTTAAGGGTCTCATGTTGAGACAGGATTTAAACTACGTGTTACAAGAGATTCTGAAGCAACTGAACTAGCGCGGCAAGTTCACAGCTGGGACATCCGCCCTGGGTACGAGGCTGGATAAATCCGACTAATATCTAACTAAAAATATTATGTAATAGGAATATTTTGAACTGAAAACCCCCCAGATTAAAGGGTTAACTATTTACGTACTGGGATATTTCGCCATGTTATTTTCACTTCTCAGAGAATTACACAGCTACTGAATTTTATAAAATAAATAAGAGCAATCAACCTAATTAAAATAACACAGTCGTGGTAATGAAGAAAAAAGCTGCGTTTCAGTCAGTTTTTTATAATTATTTTTTTTATCTCTACTTACGTGTCACCTCCAGCCGAGGATCCATTAGGTCTTATGCATTCAGGTCCAGGTATCACTGCTAAACCTTTGAATATCGGTATGGGTTTTAGTGAGTGCCAGATGCCCATGTACACTAGAGCTGAGTTACAAAACAGACTGACGATGATTCCAACCATCACGCCCTGAAAACAAAACCGTAGAATAAAATGATGAAATTTGTGTTTTTTTGTGAAACAATACTGAATACAAACATGCAAAAAAGGCTATTGTTGCAATTCTCCCCTCCTGGAATCATAAATGTTTTGGACTGATCAGTAGTTTTATTATAGTTTTATTAAAGCGACCCGATCAGGCTAAAGTCATAAAAATTGTATTTTTATTTTGGCTTCTTAATATGCCCATACAATGTGAATATGTCCATATACTAAAATTGTTTAAGTTTTTAAATTTTGTGTTGCGCATTTACCTGTTAAGCGAGAAATCGCGACGAAACGTAATTTCGGACATGCATGTCCAAAATAGGAAGTACAGGAATAACTGACAAATGGGCTTTCGGCACATTTGCTATGTTGCTACAGCAACCAAAAATTTAAAAGACTTTCGCAATTCTAGTCTATTGACATGTTCACATCTTATGGCCAAAATAAAAAGGATACATGTGACCTCGGCCCACGGTGATCTCGGCCAAGTGACCTCGGCCCACTTTGGTGATCTCGGCCTGGTGACCTCGGCCCACTTTTTTCCTCTCGGCCCAGCCTGGTAACATTAGATTCTCCAGTCACTTCCTCTAATTCACTCCACTCATAAAAAAATAAAAAATGGTGACCTCTGCCCATTTTGGTGACCTCGGCCCAGTGACCTCGGCCCATTTTTATACATCTTAGCAGCAGGCTTGCTATATGCTATAATAATTTGACAGTAATGAATGATATTAAATTTGATGATATTAAATTTGATGGCAAACATGTAGATTTTTACTTCTCCTCTAATAAAGTTTTACAATTAGCAATATTGTATATAATTTACTGCTGGATATTTACTGGCGCATCCCTTTTTTGTGATGCCAACAGACGAGCAAATGTGTATATTATTTAAAACCGAATCTGCTGTAATTTTATTTCATTCGCTTGTAGAATAAGTCTTTAGTCTTTTGAGACTGGTCTGCAAAGGGTGTTGTGCATATACCAGTTAAGCGAGACATATAGACGAAATTCAATTTCGCACATGCATGTCCAAAATGAGAAATACGGGAGTAACTGATCAATGGGGCTTTCGGCACACTTGCTACGTTGCCACAGCATCCCAAAATTTAAACGACATCCACAATTCTGGTCTTTTGGCATGTTCACATCGTATGGCCATATTAAGAAGCCAAAATAAAAATACTGATTTTACTATGATTTCAGCCAGATTGTATCGCTTTAACGTACCAAACTATAGTTCAATTATAATAGTAAATATTACTTTGCTGGACTTCCACATTTCCATGCAATTAATTAGTGAGACCTGTTTGTTTCATAACTTCTTTGAACTTTCATTTCAGGAATTGATCAAAATAAAGAAATGATATGTATTTTATGTACGTAGTAGGCGTAGGCATTACCTGTTGATTAACTCTAGCTGTTATACGTTTGAACAAAAACATTACAGCCAAACTGTTTGGTGACGTCGGTCCAGTAACACTGCCCCAGAAAAGTTGACCGAGGTCACTTAGACCACTTTGGGCCGAAGTCACCAAAGTGAGCCGAGGTCACAGAAATGTGGGCCGAGGTCACCTGGTCCGAGATGGTCGTGGGCCGAGATCGCCAGTACCCAATAAAAAGTTTTGGATGATTTTAGCCTGATTGTGTCGCTTAAAATATCACAAATGTGTCACAAAAGTGTACATGGTGTAAAGCCTTGAAATAAGATTGTAGGATAGAAAGTAACAGGATAAAAAGTAACAGTCAAAAAGTAACAAGGACAAAAAGAAACAGGGATAAAAAGTAACAGTTGATTAAAAATAGTATATTAAGGGTATATTTCAGCTCGTATATTATATATTATGTCCGTGAACATCCAATGAAAGTGATAATGTGAATAAAATTGAAAAAAAATACATATTACGGGAACATTTATCTATATTGATGTATTCTGCTTTTAGAAAGGTAACAGTTGCTCTTAAGTACTAAAATAATGGTAAAATTTAATTATAACTATATATTATGTTCCAGAACATGCGCTAAAAATGATGCATGTGAATAGAATATGAAATATACTAAAAGTGTATTAAACTAAAAGTGATACCGAAAAAATATAAATCTGGTATTAAAAGGAGTTGTATTTATATTCACATTTCTATGCAATTAATTTGAGAAACAATTTTGTTTCATGTCTGATACTAACTTTCATTTATATGAATTTAGCAAAATAATTTATTTATATGAAGTCTCTTAAAAAATATATATATATTATACACCTTTGAATAATATATTAGTCAGTATGTTTTACCAGCCTTTTAACCTTGACTAGTCGTGATTAACTCCATTAAAAAAGTGTTAACCATAAAAACAACTTAGGTTTTAGCTGTTGATTCACCGTAGCTGTATTACCTTTGAACCAGAACATTAAAGCCAAATTGTGTGATCTAAGTAGTTAGGAACCTTAAAGTGTAATCTCCAGGTAACTGGCTTCATATAACTAAATTTTATTCAGCTGAATATCTCTCAAACAAAAATAAAGCGTTACTTTTGCTATATCGCTAAAAGACGCTTTTATAGCGCATCAAGTTAATAAACATGCTACCGGTAATCATTTTTCTTCAAATGTGTGTGATTTCGCGAACGAAAAGGAAAGTGCTTAAACTGCTTTATTATTAATAAATCATGCTATCACTAACCAATTTGCATCAACTGCGGGCCTACCGAAATAATTTTCCAGACGACAAAAGTGTTTTTTTTGCGATCCCGTCAATATTGTTAGCTTTAAAAAAGTGTTAGTTTAACCCTTTAACCGCCAGTGCCGCATATATTCGGGTTTTCATTTTTTTACCACATTAAGTACCACCTTTAAAACATGTTAAAGATAAAATGTGACATAAATCAGCAGTATTTGAAAACAGTTGACATCCATTTTGTCAAATCTGAATAATTTTTACTCACCTGAAGTTGTGGATCGCGTCAGCGAGACACAGCTTCAAGTGGGTGAGAATTCAAATGAATAATTTGGCGGTTAAAGGGTTAAAAAAAGTGTTGCTTTCTCACCAATACTGTTAACATCTTATTTTAGCATTAATTATCAACTGTTACATTTTATCCCTGTTACTTTTTGTCCGCACACCTGAAAATATACCCCTTCCCAGATAATAACCGGGTAGATTGTGGGTACCCAGGGTAGATAAGGGAGACCCTATGGGAATTGGGGTGCCCCTCGCGCCGAAGATACCTGTGAGTGACCGTTGGGGTCTCTAGTATGGGCTCGCAATGGCGGACGAGGGAAACTGCCCAACATTCACCATTATAACACAAGCTTCCTTTCCCCGTCGAATCGACGGTTCCAAGTAAATCACAAAACTCTTCCTCCACTTGTCATGTTTATTCGTTAAGACATCTGGCAACTACAACGTACAACCCCGCGCACGACACGTCCTACTTGACTCAGAGAGAGCCACCTACGGCACGTCCGTAGTCACTGAGCATAACATCTGAAGTGTGGGAAAAATACCAAGACCGCATGAGCTCCGGCCCCTGTGCGCCCGGCACCAAAATACCGAAACGAGGCAGTCGTCCACAGCTTCTCGCGTCCGAGAAGCCGGGGATAACTGCCACATAAACTTAACGAAGTAAGGATCCTACATTACCCCCGGGTTAGTGATAACGTAGGACCCAACTGACGTGTAGGAGACTGCTTCGTGCAAGTAGCGGGGGTCGTCATAATATGTAACCTCTTATAACTAAGCATAGTTTAAAAAATTACAGCGTGTGTGGTTACAGCGTGGGTGGTTGACGTCGCAGCATTATAAATGAAAATTTTCCCATCCTCTTAACACCAACTGTCCTTTATGTATGTATTTATATGCTGCAAACTGCGACCAACCGATTCATTTATTGAACATACATTTCTATTCGTATTTTAGCAATTAACTTGCTGAAAAATGTCTTTACATTTTATATATCTTTACACAATGCTGCCAGGACTGGCATATTCATTTACAATTTAAAAACATTATTATTACGGTGCATGTGGTTGGGCCCGCCATAGATGTCGTTAGGCGCCACTATGGCGTGAACCATCTGCACGAACCGGGCAGCAGTCTGGATTATTCGTCCGACTCTAGTTTTTCGCACTGTTTTGATGGTCGAAATTTTGTCGCGGTTGCTTTTGGTCGAGTCGATTACGGCGTCAGCAGCACCCGGGGTTTTACCCCGTAGATGTAAAGGTATGCGGTAATACGTTCGTAAACCACCGCCATTCCCGTAAGCGCGGGATACGGTGGGGGCTCGCGAATGTGGCGCTATATAAGTATTGTCTCTGTTAGACAAGTTGACTTTAACATCTAGTTGCTTTGGGACTGTGTCCAATTTTTTACTGCTTCTGACTGCCGTCGACTTTTTCGTTCTAACACTCGTCCCGTTGGACGTCGGAGTGTTCGCACTACCAGGTCTAGGTGGACCCTGTGGATTCCTACTGGAGGTCCTGGTAGCCTTCGAGCTCTGTGGTTTGTTTGGCGTTTTACGCTGTATTGTCGTACCTGTCGTAGGCTCGCAATCGAGATGTGCGGGTTTAACGCGATCTAAAGAGACTGTCTCAACCTTGCCTTTCACTAGGATTTTCATGACTTTGCCACTCCTCGCGACGACCTTATATGGTCCGTCGTAAGGGACGGTCAGAGGCGGCGCAATTGCAATTCGGCGCAAGAATACATTTGTGCATGTAGGTATTTCCTTGAATTGGAAAATGTTGTGTTGTTGTGTGTCACGTGGCGGACATAGACGGAGACGCGACATGGCCACGCATAGCTTGTCTGAATAGTTCTCCAAATCAGTGTTAGCGCCGACGGTGTACTGTTTCGTAAACTCTCCTGGGAGTCTAAGGGTTGTCCCGTATATCATCTCGGCAGCCGACCTGCCTAGTCTCTCTTTAACTGCGGAACGAACTCCTAAAAGTACAGGGGGTAACGAGATAGTCCACGGGTTCGGTGACTCGTGCGCCATAATGGCGGCTTTCAATTGACGGTGGAAACGTTCGACCATGGCATTCGACTGGGGGTGATAACTCGTGGTACGATTCCGTATAATCCCGAATTGATTACATAAACTATCCCACAATTTAGACTCGAATTGAGCGCCCCTATCACTGGTGATAGTGGCTGGAGTACCATAACGTGCTATCCACCCCCTGAAGAAAGCATCGGCGACCGTTTCGGCTCTAATATCTACAATAGGTATGGCTTCGGGCCAACGTGTAAAACGGTCGACGCAAGTCAGTAGATATCTAAAGCCATCAGCATAGGGTAAAGGTCCGACTATATCTATGTGGACATGATCAAATCGCTCGGTAGGTTCAGTGAACTTCCCGTAAACTGGGGTGTTGTGACGTGAAACTTTGGCAGTCTGGCAACCCTTACAGGTACGACACCATCTAGCAATGTCGATATTCATGCCATGCCAGACAAATCGGGTATTAATCAAAGGTTTGGTAGCTCTATGCGATGGGTGGCCTAAACCGTGTAAGTTTGAAAAAACTTTTCGGCGAAATTTCGCGGTAAAGTACGGCCGGTTGTGTCCCGTGGACACATCACACCAGATCAATTGATTATCGAACGATTTGAGTAGTTTGAAATTCATAGTGGATGTAGTCAAGTGTCTCAATCGTGTGAATTCCGCGTCTTTAGCTTGGTCGAGACTTAACTCTTTATAGTCTATCACTGGTCCATCATGTATCGCAGACACTGATGGTCGTGACAGCGCATCAGCAACGAAATTTGTCTCGCCTTTTAGATATCTAATATCGGTGGTGAATTCAGCGATGAAAGCTAAATGACGTGTTTGTCGTAGGGACGCGCGTTCAGTCACGGATGACATTACGAATGTCAACGGTTCATGATCAGTATTAACGAAGAAATTTCGTCGTTCTAAATTGTGTCTAAAGTGTTTAATTGTAGCGTATACCGCCAAAAGCTCACAATCGAACGCGCTGTAACGTGTCTCTGCTGGGTTCAGCTTCTTGCTGAAAAACGAAAGTGGCTGCCACATACCATTTAAAAATTGCTGCAACACGCCACCGACGGCGACATCACTAGCGTCGCACGTGATGTTGATCTGAGCCGTAGAATCTGGGTGTACCAGAAGCGTAGCGTTTGCCAATATTTGTTTTGACTCAGAAAATGCTGACTCTGCATTTTTGTTCCACTTCAAATCGAAATTTGACTTCGGTGACAGTCTTGTATGTCCTTCGTTGGCAGCTGTCAGTAAATTATTGAGTGGTGTCAACTTCGCAGCGCAATGCGGTATGAAACGGTGGTAGTAATTCACCATTCCCAAATATCTACGCAGTGCTCGTTGCTTTTCGGGCTCAATGAAATTAACAATCGCGTCAACGGCGCTGGGTAACGGCGAAATTCCTTCGGCACAAACGTGATGGCCTAGAAAACTTAATTCAGTTGTACTGAACTGACACTTTTCAGGACCAATTATAATTCCGTATTCGGATAGTCGGGCAAAAATAATTTGTAGATGATTCTTATTCGTTTTATGATCTGGGCTGGTTACCAGTAGGTCATCCAAATACACAAAAACAAAATCAAGTCCGCGTGTAACGTGGTCTATAAAACGCTGAAACGTTTGACCGGAATTTTGTAGACCCAACGGTGTTCTAGTAAAATTAAATAAGCCAAAAGGTGTAGTAACGGAAGTCTTATGTACATCGGACGGTTCCACCGGAATTTGGTAATAAGCTCTGACCAAGTCGATCTTCGAAAAAATCTTCGATCCGGCTAAACGCTGCGTGAAATCTTGTATATGAGGAATCAGATAACGGTCGGGTACAGTCTGTGCGTTTAAACTACGGTAGTCCCCACATGGTCTCCAATCGCCGTTTTTCTTTGGCACCATGTGAAGAGCTGAGGACCACTCGCTGTCGCTAGGTTCAATGACCCCTAGTTTTATCATCTTATCGAACTCGCGTTTTGCGATAACAAGCTTATCGGGTGCTAATCGTCGTGGTCGCGCAAACACTGGGTGTCCTTTAGTCACTATTTTATGTGTTATACCGTGTTTAACGGTCTCACCCTTTGTTGTAGGGCGAGTCAGTTCCGGGAGCTGGCCGAGGAGTTTGGTGTACTCGTTCTGAACAGTGTCTACTCTGTTCAATGACAGTGGTTTAATCGATGACAGTGAAGCGGCAATAGCTAGACCTGTTCGCATGTCCCGGAGACATCGGCTTCTCAAGTCTACGAGCAAATTATAGTGGATTAAAAAATCAGCCCCGATTACGGGTTGCTGCACATCTGCCACTATGAACGTCCACGGATATTCGCGCTTTAAGCCGACATCGACGACGCGTTTACAGTTGCCGTAAGTATGTATAGTACTGTTATTAGCTGCCACCAGGGGGGGACTGTCAGCGTCCGAAATCCCGTTAGCGCAAGATTTCGGCAAAACACTGACAGCTGCGCCCGTGTGAATCAAGTATCTGCATTTATGTCCTTTATCTGCGACATATAATAACTTAGAGTGAGATAACTTTGGAGAACTAGCGTCCGCGAAGTCATGCCGCGTCTCAGTTATACCGCCAGATGCAAGAGTCGCTACCTTGCTCTGGCTTAGCAGTTTAAAGAAAAAGCGCAGGGGCTCCTGCACGTGCGTGCCTTATCACCGAAAGTCTGGTGAAAATAGCAGACAGGTGCATTAGCCGTATCTAATGTTTTAGCGGCGTCGTTTCGCTGTAGATTCGGCGGCGGGACGAAAGGTGGAGCATTTGACTAGGTTGGTTATTAACATAACCTGAGGCCTGAACATTAGGAGCAAATGTAGGCGCAGGAGTATAGTTGTTGTTTACTCGTCCACGTCCTTTATTTCTTTTCCTCTCTGATGTAGTCACGGTTTCTAGTTTTTTAATTCGCCTGGACAAATCCTCCAACAAACCAACTAGCTTGGTGGCTTCCTCCACCTTTATTTCCGCAACCCCCGGCTTACTCTCTTCGACGTCCTTTTCAGCGGCCAGTGCCCGGTCGGCCAAAACGGCCAAACTTTCGGAGGTGGCACTGTCTGGTTGAGTCGCCAAATGAGCTCTGATTGAAGCGGGCATCTGCCGGATGAACGCTTGGCGTATGACTGCCTTCCCCACCACGGCTTTCGTGCCAAAACCTGCTGTCTTTTGTAGACGCCGCAGGAAACGCGAGGGAATGTCTGTACTAATTCTTTCACCCGAGTTCACTTTATTAACCCTTTCGAGTGTGGTCAAACCTCGTCGCTCTATCAAAATCGCTTTCATGCTTTCGTATTTATGAGATCTGAAAGGCTGAAGTAGCACGTCCCTCACATCTGATGCGACCTCGCCGGAAAGTGCAGCGCAGGTTAAGCTGTACCTCTCGTCATCATCGTTGATCTGGTGAAGAGCAAACTGAGTCTCTATTTGGTTGAACCAGAGTTCAACATCCGTAGCATAGAACGTAGCGATTCTGAACTTGGGTAAGTTTGTTGAACGTCTCTGAGACTGCCTTCCGATTGGTGAAGGGCTCCTTGAGGAATCCCTCCTAGAATGAGGACTCATTCGTCTAGCTCGAGCAATTCGAGCGAAATCTGCTTCAAGGCGTTGATACTCTTCGTCTGCCTCTCGGAATCGAACCTCATTGTCCTCACTGTCTTGATGATAATTATCTTTAGGTCGAGCACCCGCACCTTCTAGGGGCGTAGACATGAAGCCTTCACTGTCGTGTTGCTTCGACATTATGAAATGTTGTTTTAAAATTATCTAACTATTGAAGCATTTGAGATAGCTGGCCTATTGGCTCTGTGTCTATCTCAAACGTGTTTAAAATGGTATGTCATATTAACACATACCAACTATTTTGACGTGCCGTGCGCGGATTGGTTGTACGTTGCCGTCAGGGTTGTACGTTGCCGTCTAAATCAGATGAAAAAATGTCTGTAATATGTTGAATCTTAGAATTGTAGACTGTAGAAAATGTTCATGCTATGTCGCATGTTGCGAGAAACAGGGGTTGCAGATATAGTTGAAAATGCGTCGCTGAGATTGCGCCTAAGTGCTGTGCACTAGTTCACAAACGTATATATTTATTTTAGTGAAAACTGTAGGTCTATATTTGACATAAAATGTTTTCACTTATTCACACACATACATAATGATGTAGTGAAAACTGTAGGTCGAAATTGTACATAAAAAATGCCAGATACAATTATGACATGCTATGCTAAGCTAAGATAATAGTATAATGTAAATCGACCTGGGTGAAAAAAAAAAAATTTCACACAAGTCGAAAAACACATGCGAGTATTGGCAATGTTTCGCGAGAGCGCAACTGTCAAATCGAATATTTCTGTATTTATAAAAAAACTTCAGAAAAAAACTATCGTGAGAAAATTTCGTTCTCAAACTGATAGACTAAATGTGACTGCGAATAAAAACAGTTACATTTATTACTTTAGAAAAATATTTAAAACATGACTGACAGTAGTCTATGCTAATTGATGATATAGTATATCATTTCGCTGAAAAATGATTTCTGTGATGAACATTCCACGTTTTTTTTTTATAATGGCACGTTTATCACCGAGTCATTCTTATTAACGTCCGAATCAATCGCTCGCTTCGATTCATTGATTGACGTATAAATCGGCTGTCGTCGTAGCGGTTGTGTTTATTTCGTCTGTGGTGGGTGTGTGTATGGTGTATTATTGGTACTGCTAACATGTGCGGCAGACAGCATGTGGTTGCTTGTCTGTGTCAGCATGCGTGGAACGGTGTGCACATAGAAAAATGAGCAGCGGCCTCGTTTCGCCTCACATTAGCATATTCATTACCTACTCCGTGCCCAAATAAGGCGCTAAAAGTAGGCTAGAGCAATTACAAACACCGGAGGGCGTTTCAACGTGAAAGAAAAATCTCACACAATTAGTGCTATAATTTCGTTTCCGAAACAACTTATTTATATTTCCTCTCTTTCTAATGTTTTGAAAAAGAAAAATTATAAATAATCAAAAAAATTATTTAAAACTAGTCCGTGTATAGTTTGAACACGTGAGGAATCAGCGCTACCAAATCAAAATGGCGGCCTGATTTATGCTAATGTGATGTGGCGACACAGGTCCACTATCCAAATGCATGCCGGTTATAGCGGGACACGTGTTTGCCCACGGCAGGCGATCAGCTAATCAATATTCAGCATTCTCTGAAATAACATATCATAATAGTAATAAAATATTGACCTACGGTCCTGGGAATATTTTTAACAGACCAAATAGGACCGTTTATTGACATTCATTTAGGGAAACAATTTATCTTTGGCCCTAAACCTAATAAAGGTTACCCGAGTCGAAGCGATATTTATAATTTCTTGTCGATTTTACTGAAAAATCGAAAAAATGACGAGGCTTCGTCTATGGACTTTAAAATCGAGTCACCAAATTATGGCAATCAACGATAAAAATGAGTTTCCGAAAATACCCACTTCCTATTCGCCTACAGTGGCATTAATAGGATGAATGCATTTAACAAACTCTTACATTGAAAAAATGATAGACTAAGTCTATGAGATAAAAAAATTTCAGGATTCTTCTAGAGAAACCGACATGGTCGCCATCTTGAAAAAGCGCCAAACACGTGGGATTTCGTCCAAAAATAAGAAAATTACGCCGTTTTCGACGTAAAAAAACGTGCTTCTCCTCTGATAACTCTTTCTGACTAATTTAAACTGGCATATTGAGAATGACCTACAGTTTTCACGTACCTGATGAAAAAAATGCTATTGATTTTTTTCAAGAAATTCATAAAAAATTAATTAAAACTATCCTTGAAAACGGCAGTTTTCAATTGGCGTCTTGGTGAAAAGACTGTTGCGTTGACTATTAGTCGTCAGGGGTCACCAGTATGGGAAGATGGGGCGCCGAAGATACCTGTGAGTGACCGTTGGGGTTTCTAGTATGGGCTCGCAATGGCGGACGAGGGAAACTGCCCAACATTCACCATTATAACACAAACTTCCTTTCCCCGTCAAATCGACGGTTCCAAGTAAATCACAAAACTCTTCCTCCACTTGTCATGTTTATTCGTTGAGACATCTGGCAACTACAACGTACAACCCCGCGCACGACACGTCCTACTTGACTCAGAGAGAGTGACCTACGGCACGTCCGTAGTCGCTGAGCGTAACATCTGAAGTGTGGGAAAAGTACCAAGACCGCATGTGCTCCGGCCCCTGTGCGCCCGGCACCAAAGTACCGAAACGAAGCAGTCGTCCACAGCTTCTCGCGTCCGGGAAGCCAGGGATAACTGCCACATAAACTTAACGAAGTAAGGATCCTACAACCCTCCCAGAATCTACCCCTCCTTCCCATAATTGTCAATTACTAAACTAACAAGAGTGTACACACATGTGAGTTATCAACAAACCAACAACACACAGTATAGGTATTCTTATAAAACAAACTGACAATAATAATTGTCAGTCAATAACCAAAATAACAATAACCTGCATAATCAAATAAACAACTGTGAATCATCAAACAAATTTGTTAGAATGCGAATGATTAGAAAATATGTTTTCATCCTTATATTTGAAGCGATGGGGGACGCATTAGTCTTACACCACGCCCAATCAACCGGATCAAATATTTATGTCTTATACTTACAAAGCCAGTTGTATGAACGAAGAAAAATCCCAGAATAAAAGCGCCTAAAATAGGAGAAGAGGCAGCTCCCCAAATTGTAAGCGGCAGCTGTACCATGTTATCACCAAAGTGTTCGGCAGCAAACGACAGCCCCACCGTCATTAGCCCGAAAATTATAGCTGTGGCAACATACAACAATCAAAGAAACGTTATTAAAGTCATTTTAAAGAAGAAGAATTACGTATGAAGATAATTACCGTTGAATAAATAAATACGTTATTTTTATACATTTACGTCTACATACTGTTTGAATACAATAACAATGATCCGAATCCAGTCATACTGCAGGTAACAAAGACTTATGATTGCCTATCAACATTTTTCTAATTAGTATGCACCTGATAATTTTGACAATTTAGAAGGAACGTCGACAATCAGGCATTTGGGCTCATTCAGCTTCTAGTATGGCAGGAATATTAACAGGCATATTTTTGTTGGCATCAAATAAAACACTAGTCTACTTTTTAGGCAGGTGTACCCAACATGTTCTTTACAGCAAGTTTTTTTTTATGAAAATGTGATATATAGAGTCCAAGAAGCTGGAAAATGCCGGATGGTACATTAATTATATGTTGAACATTTTTATAATCAGCTCATATCTCAATTTCCATTGACAATAATAATAAATTAAAGGTTTTAAAATTATATTTTGAGTCCAGTAAAAGAGTACAATTAGAAAGATATATTGATAAATCTATAAATTATATGTGGAAAGCATGTTTTTATTTTCATTTTTCAGTTGTCTCACTTTAGTGAAAAATATGGGTCTTCATGATTATGGGGTTCCAGGAAAATTTTTTTTGAATGGTGGTGAGATGCAAGATGGTCGCCATTTGTGCAAGGCCAAACAACAAATTGTATCTCGAATCTCGACGGAAGCGAAACAGATTAATAATTTTGGTGTCTACCGTCTGGTTTTCAGATATACCTGACGTGATCAGCACATATTTTGACATTGTGTTGTGGATAAATTCCAAGATGGCCGCCATCTGTGCAAGGTATAACTATAAATTAATATATGTTTTTTTTACAGTATAAGAGGCCGATTCATGATTTTGATGTCGCCCATAGAGGTATTAGGGTATGCCAGACTCAATCAGTGAGTGAATATTTCTTTGCGTCGTTTTCTGTGCAACCATGGTCATATCGTAATAGGAAGAAGCCAGAAGTCGGGACTATGCCCTACTCTTATCTAATGGAAGTGTTTCCCAAATGCCCCGACGAGCTCGAGGCGTGACAATCCAGAACTATATTCAAGAAAAGTCCAGATCATGGTCGTCAAAAGAGCCAGAGTGGAAACGCTCAGTCAAATATAATTGGGTTTTTTTCTGTATTTTTTGTATCAGAAGATCGGAGCGGTTTTTGGTGGACAAGTAGCACCAGAAAGTTTGATAAGTATTCTAATTGATTAGAAATTAATGACTTTAATGTGACTTTAATATATCATGGATGGGGCGACTAAGGCGTGGGGTTCTACCCTAGCCAGATAATTTTGGACACGCTCCTTGCCGAATCCGCTGGGTCTATTTTGTTATAAAGAATTGGAAGGGGGGAAGAAATGCAATGAATGGATTATAGGCTACCTTTGTGCAAATATACTAAACTGGGCCAGAAAAACCTCCTGTGGATGGTGAGATGAATGATAATTATGAAACTGCCCAAAAGACGCAGGATTCGAAATTCGAAAAAAATGGCGGTCTGAAGCCGAGCACGCTACATCTCGGTCACGGAGGTCAAAATATTGAATCTTTACGAGTGAGCGATGAAACAACTTTTTTTTGTTTCTTTGAAACTAGAAGGACAGAGGGGGGTTTGAACCCGCGATCTCCAACTTCCCAAGCAGGCAGCTTTAACTACTGCACCAGGGCCTGGCCGCCCTGGAAGGAGGAAATAGATGGCTAAACTGATTTCGTTAAAAGTCCGATCCAATTAGAAAAAAAATAACTTGAGTCATCCAGTCAAAGACACTCATGCCACACCTCTGTAGCTCCACCAAATATTGCTTTCTCAAACCATGTCTTGAAATAATATAACTGAGCTGAGAAGTGTGAAGAATGAACAGCAGGGGGACCAGTACAGACACTTGTGGTAGCCATGTAAAGGATCAGTAGCAAAAGACAATTTGTTTTAAATTTGAATTTTTCAAATCCTGTCTCTCAGATGGGATCATGAGCAACATATGATACAACATACCAATTCGACAGCGTGTCGGTTAGTGTAAGGCAACGCCAATAGTGTCAAAAGCCAATGATACGGCTTTGGTGTAAAGAAATGGCAACATTATTTTCGATTTTCAGCAAAGTTGAGTAAAATTTTCTGTAATGACTGTATTGGATTTCTCAATTTGTTTCACCTGATGCATTAAGAAGCATAGAAATATTTCACACTTTTAGAAATTCTGTGGATTCCAGATAAAATGTGCGCTATAGCACATGTAATTAACACAGTGCTTCTACTTGAAGATTGGAATAAATCATTCAATACTGGGCATATGTAAAAGAAATAAGACTTCGTACTTTCCTCTCTTTGTGTGACGGAACAAAAAACAAACCAGAGTTGTGAGGATTGGTGTTTCGTGGTGAGCCGAGAAGGCAGCTTCATATTCCCCGATAACTATCCCGAATACCCACAAATTCTAAATAGGCCCAATGTTATGTATTATGTCTGTCGTTTAGCCACCATCTTAAATTTGGTCATCTGGAATAAGCCGGTGTGTGTAGTATGACGGACATAAGTGATTACCACTCTTATCATTGAGTGAACTATTCAACCACATTGGTAACACACGGTCCTCATAATCTCTGGGGTAAAACTCGTGAAAACATTTTGTATTTTTAATAGCATTTGATGTAGGCCTATATCATTTTGTTGCATATTTCAGTTGAACATGATAACTGTGCCAGTATCCCACCATGCTACATCAATAAACTGTAGATATAGTACTGTTGGTTGTTGACTTATTGCAATATCCGCGATTTAGCTTATTTTACATACAAATTCTATATTATTTTGGCGGCCTTTTGTTATTAAAAGCGTTGTTTCAGTTTTATTTCAATATTCTGAGCGTGTTTATTATTATGATTATGCTGAAACGTGGGTGTCAAACCTCAAGTTAATCAAGTTCATCAAGGATTACGGTATTTTTCCTGTAATAACCTATTTAAATATGCATATTCAAAATGGCGGATGTCAGTCATTTGTATTTTTGAAAAATGTTGATAATATGCTTGACATTGTTACTATGCTTGAAAAAAGCAAAGATGATCAGAATTTAGGAGTTAGTGTTGATTGGAGGTTGACCCTTCTGATATCGGCGAGTCCCTTATTTACCTCATTATTTGCTAAACATATAAAATTGGAATCCGGCATTATCTCTTTGAATCATACAGATTATATTTCCATAAAAAACATGTAGTAAAATACATTTTGGGTTTAACACATTATAGCAACACTAACTCCGAAACTCTGTTCATCTTTAGACAAATCCAATACCTTTTTACGAACTCAAGAACGGAATCCGAAGTGTTTTTTTATAGTAGTTTTGTAAAGCCCCCAAACAATGGGACGACATATCCGGAATTCGTTGTTAAGGCGTTCGTTTGGGTCATTGTAACTAAGGTATAACCGTCATCAAGCTATATATAATCTAGTGGAAATTGAAAAGATCCGGTGTTGTAGTATAACAGATGTTGTTTTGTTGTTTCTGATAGAGTTAGACCTCCTGATTAAAATACCATCGGGAGCCAAGCTCGCTCCCTTGGGGAAAAAAGTTATTTACGAAATTCAAAATGGCCGCCATAAGACTTTTGGAACATCTATATTTTGTAATATCTTGAGTTATATTTGACATTGTAACTTGATTTTGGTGTCAAAACATAGGTTTTGGGGGTCAAGGGATACTTTGGTAAAGCTTTAATTTGAGCACCGGTGAATTAAATAATTTTTTGGCAAATTATTGTATTACTTTTCAGAATTTAGCAATTCATGATAGTTGTTATAATAGACGGAAAGTGTGGCAAGAGCACACTTTCAAAATGTGTTCCTAAAACGCCCACCCAGTGTGTGTGATGCTTGGAGCTGGACCTCCGTCATCCAGACAGATGGCGACGATCCTGCTAGTAAGTGTCGTACTACTGACCGTGGAACACAACAACTTCCAAAGAGGCAATTTTGCGCAAGTGTGTTCAGAGAAATGACGAATGGGGCAACAAGGTTCGTATCAAGATCCAGGGTGCGGTGAGCATGCATGGAGAATGATCTCCATGCCGCTGATGCTCAATACCACCGTGACTGCTTACATAGATTTAAAAGTAATGCTGACCCATCACAATTAGAAGAAACTCTTGATGAAGATCCCGCTATCACGATGGTTATCATGCTAGTGGATAAATCAAGAATCTGGAATACAATCGAGCTGGAAAAATATACAACAGCTAAGGAGGACACATTCTACCTGGAAAACTTTTCATTTAATGGCTGTCTGATCTGTTATCACCGGAGCTCCTTGTACTGTCTGGTGCCGGTGTATCAAGCATTCCGGTTTTTAGAAACGAATCTTCAAAACATTTGAAGTTAATATCATATGATGAGGATGATATGGAAAGGGCAATAGCTAGGGTAGCCAATGCCATCAAACAAGAGTGTAAACAATACAGATAATGCCATCTAATTGTACATACAACACCAGAATATGCCTTGGCGATGCCTCAGATAGATGTAGTCCCACTCTTTTGAGTCTGTTGTCTCAGTTATTACCTATATTAGATTAAACTCTTCCTGCTGGGTTGGTGGTTATTATCGTGACTGGAACGGTTACTCGTGGATCTACTTTGCTGCAAATTGGTCTAGGTGTGGTTGTACGTGACAAGAGCATCATTGACGTACTTCATCATTATGGAGTTACATGCACCTATGGTGAGGTGCTTCGCTTTAAGAGCTCTGCAGCTCATGCCGCCGCATAGAAAAATTAGGTCTCTCAATCTGTTGCAGGGCTGATCCAAGTCATTGCCGATAAACTCGACGCCACTATATCTTCTCCTAATGGACTTCAATCAACACATGCCCTGGCCACTCTTGTAACACAACCTATTCACACCCAAGATGACCTCCAAGACAGCATCAAACGCCTGCATAAAAACTGAGACATCCTGTGACTTGCTCCCTGATATACCTGTTAACAGGTATTAAGGACCTAATAAGCCTTCAATGCAAGATAATTGTGTAATCTTATCACCACTGTCCCAAGTTGTTGGCCAGTCAAAGAATTTCACTGAGCAGGGCATACAATATGGATTTCCAATATATTAAAGACACTACATTGACTCCAGGTACATCATAATTTATGGGCTTTAACACCAAAGCTGCACGACTATCAGGCCATGGTTGTAAACCTCAAACACATGCAATTTATCTTCCACTCATAGACATGTCACTAGCCGATCCATCCACCATGTTGACTGTTATGACAAGGCACAGGCTATCACCAACTCAACAGGACAGATTTACACTATATTTACAAATGACCAACAGCTTTATCGTGTCGCTTTTATTAACACTTGGGTGTACAATACCCAGTTCGTGAATATTAATACCCTAAATCCACACTGGAAGCAGGTCCCCAAGTTAAGTTTGGCGATCGTCGATTCCAGCACGCTGACACAACTATTCTAGATTTATATGCAATTATGTGGGTCATAACGTTGCCAGCCTATGGAACTGTTCTCGATTATATGGAAAATGCTTTCAAATATGTCATTAGATATCTACGAGTGAGTGATACATACCTTGTTTTTGACAGGTACTACTTAAACAGCATCAAGGAGACAACACGTATGGCAAGAGCTGAGAAAGATGCCAGTAGGCAGCATCAACTGTCAATGACAACTCCTCTCCCACCTAGAAAGATCTGGTTAACCTCGACCCTCAATAAACAGCAGCTAATAAGTCTCAGTTGTGAGTACATCATTCAACAGGCTGATCAATTACCCGAAGGAAAGACACTTATTTTGACCATTAGAAATGTTAGATGCCTAATCAGAGCATGTAGAGCTAAAAAACACACATGAAGAGGCTGATGTTATCAGTGTGCAGCAGGCAGTGTATCTGGCAAATCCAGGGAGACATAACATTTGTGTAGTCGCTGATGATACAGACATCTTCACGCTGCTACTTCACTATTATAAAGCTCTAAATCTCACCTGTAACATGTCCATGATCGCCACCAGCCCTAGTGTTGATATCAAGGCAACCGTGGAGAAGCACCCTAACATAATGAACGATAATGAAAGAAACTCAATTAACTAGATCCGATACATGACGATGTCGTTGCCGAATGTATATATTTTATCGCATGCTGTTATGGAGAGCATAAAGAGGCAGACATGACATCATTGAAGTACAAAATATAGCGTAAAAAAATGACCAATCACAAATTGAATTCGGCACCTAAATTGATGGCACTACACCGACCAAAGCGGCTTTCAAAGAACATGTGAGCAGGGCTCATTTTCAAGCATGTATATGGCGAAGTGCTCTCTTGCTTCTGATCCGCCTGATTTAAATGCAGAATATTTTAGATGGTCTTGGAATGTTGAGACTAACATGCTAGAGCCTGTAGCCATTGTCATTGTCATTGTTCTATATTTCGTGCCTGCCACGCAAGCGAATATTGCAAGAATACCAATACAGTTATTGCTGCTAACGATAAAGATGAGCAATGTGACTCTAGTTAATTATATGATCATAATGATTTGGTAGCTTGTTTGCTGCTAGTTCAAGTGAGATGTCATTGAAAGTTACGCACAAAATAGTTTCTTTATATTATATGTGAGAGAACATTAAGTTGTCTATTTGAATAAAACGTGACTGTTCTCGTTATTGAGAGTTAGTAAAATATTCTTCATTTGCTTCCTTCATACCAAATAATTATATTTTACCAACACTGTATCTCTATGTCTGCTTGAAATCTAGATATGATGAAAAAGCTTTCACATATTTCGCTTAGAAAATAATTTAGATCACCCATATTCGAATTGAAAACGTTTGCAATCGATTTCTGGACCCCAAAAACATATGTTTGACATCAAAATCAGCTATCTATGCCAAATGTAACTTAAGATATTGCCCAAAATAGATTTTTAAACCGATATGGCGGCCATTGTGAATTTCGCAAAAAAAATGTTTCCCTAAAGCATCCATCTTGGCTCCCGATGGTTTTTCATTTAGTAGGTCAAACTCTACCATAATCAACAAAAAAACATATGTTATACCATAAAACCGGGTTCCATTGTAAAATCACATTCTGCCACTGGACTAATATGTCTGGATGATGTTTATTCGAGCGCCAATTAAATTACGAGGGCTGTTTCAATTTCTCATCGAATGTAGTCAGAATGTTTTGAATGCTGTATCAATGTTTATTTCAATGAATAATCAGATATTTTTAAAGTAACTTTCCATTCAAAACGAAAGACATTTAGGACTGTCGCAAGAGCTGTCACAAATGGTCTAAAAATAGTTAGAATGCTATCATAAAACATTTATAGCCAGGAATATAATAGTTTTAAACTCGGCGATATTCTGACTCGATTAGCATGTGGGTGACTTCAGAAAAAATGGCTAATTATGTATTTCCCAGCATGTACCGCTAAGAAGCAGTCAATGTCTTAGGAAATCATCTTGGAATATATACCCTGGTGATAACATTTAGTGGTGAAAATATTATGGAAATACATACAGCCATTACAATAATATGCTCAATAATGTTGCCAAAATGTCAGGAGTGCAACACTTTTTGCGTGACAAATAAAACAATCCTTTACTTCGCAAGTTGGATGGATCTAAAACTTTGGCCTTAACGTAATAAAATGGTCTATTTTATCTGAGTATTGAGTGTTTCGAATATTTTATCCCAATGCCAATTCATCATTTTATGTTTTGATCAGACTGTGTAATCTCAAAACAGTTGTAATGGCTAAAATGAAAATACCGACAAATATACTGACTCTATGATGCCGGGCTAATTATACTGCATAGCACCATTCAACACGTAGACTAAACTATTAGTTATGTTTCAACTACATGTTAGCTTTTATTTCGTACTTGCACTACTTTCATAAATGTCTTGATATAGTCACAAGGGGGATTTTTGAAAGGCTACACCCCATATGTCAGGAGTGCAACAACAATCTTAAATACCACATTGCTTCTAAAAACGAAATGTCATGATTTATATTATTTTCTATTTCAGTGGGGACTGACAGCTAATGTCAGATGACTATCATAAACTTTTCAAAGTTTTCAATCTGTGTGCCACAGTTCACTAAAACCAGCATGTCAGGAGTGCAACATTACACATGGCTTATTTAACTTGAACCTTCAAAGTCATTTACTCTCATTCAAATCATCAAAATTTGATGGAAATCTGTTATCGTTGCTCATGAAGTTTAATATATATAATTGTTTATAATCCAGGCAGTAAATATATAACATTTTGCAGTCACAATGATTGCTTAAACCTCGCTGACCATGTCTAGTGTGTGTTTCGGCTCATACCAAGTATTTAGTTTTAATTAGGCCCAATACTAGTTGCATACCACCAACATCTATGAAGAACATAGACGCAGTCTTTAATAATTATTAGTATAGTCTATTATGGCATACATGGCTTCTGCCATATTCCCATGTGGCGTGTTGCACTCCTGACATAGCCTACCGTATTATCCCTAATAAACGAGCGGGCGCGGCCCCACAGTTGGGGGAGGACGGATTTATTATGTGAGCTGAAATCGTCAATTTTTTTTATTAATTCTCACGTTATTTGGTCACTGTAGCACGCAAATATAACCTCAGAAATAGGACAGAAGGCCATCAGTTTTGGAAATCATGATTATATGGGCCTGACCTGGTCAGGCAGTCCTGCATGTCTGCACATCCAGCAATGCTGGTCCACCATCGTCCGGGTAGACCCAGCATTAAATGAGCTTTTCTACAGCATCAACTCTGGGCCAGTCTCGTAGATGCTGGCCCATCATTGAACGAACATACTGCCATGTGCTTAGCTATCATTGGACTGGAACAATGTTGGGCCAGCGTTAATGTAAGACATTGGTGGGACTCAGATGGCAGTCTATAAGCCTAATCAAGTGCCGCATAATTATATTGCGTATCGTGCCTCTCCTCAAAATATACATGAGGCGTTCAGCCAATGTTAGGCCAGCGTCGCAGACGGTGAGCCAACATTGACCTGATATTGTTTCCCGAATTTTATAAATAGACTATAAAAGAAGAAAAAAAAGTCGAGGGTCGTGGGTCGAGGGGGTCAAGGGGGTTTTCGAGATATCCATGAAATAGTAATACTAGGTTACAGATGGTCAAGTTTTATATAATAACAAATATAGTGTATAATACACCATGCAAATGTGTGTAATTTAATACGTTGTGCAGTGGTGCCACATATTGATGGGAGTTGGAACTACGATTCGCTGGGTAAATCATCATATAAAACAAGAGAGAATAATACCCCTTTAACCGCTCAATAAACAATAGCATTTTTGTAGGTTTGATAGTTTTGGCCATATCTTTGTAATATTTATTTTTGAAACGGAAATTAACCACTAAAGCCGCAGATACAGGCATAAAAGTCATCTTATTAAAAACTAGAACAGGAGTTCCCGAGGCCCGGCTTTAGTCTGTAGTGCCATAGACAAAAAATCGGCTTAATTTTTTCTAAAGTAAAACATAGGCCCTAACAGTATTTTCCTCATAGGCCAGAATCCTAAATGTTCAGGATATAATCAAATATTGTTCAATACTTCATTAGTAAAATCTCTGATATAATAAGGAAAGAACCAAGGAGACAATTTAAAATATACCTTCAACGTGTATTCCTTCCACCACCATCGCCGGTGCTGGCCAAACATTCATTCAATACTTGCCTACGATGTAACGCATACTGAGGATGTAGGCCTACCCACCAAATTCCAGTTCAAGGTTAGGCCAGAGTCATAGACCATTGCTGGATCAATGCCGGTCAATCGTCTAGGCTCTACGACGCCGGCCCAAGTCTAATCCATCATTGGGTCTGCTGTATACTTCGGGCAAACACGTGGCATTCACCCAATGCTGTTTAAATGTTGACCCACAGTCTTCGACGCTGGCCCGACATTAAAACAGCATTGGGTGATTGTACCATGTTTTCTGACCGCTGCATGCTCGTGACTATGCGGGTGACGCTTTACCATCTTGGCGCCAGAAACAACAGATAACACGATACATTGACCCAATGCTGGGCCACTATCTGGGACGCTGGGCCAACATTATTCCAACCAAAACTCTTTAAGCTCTAATCACTATATTTAATCGTGAAGGTATATTTTCCTGAACACTTTTCAAAGATGAAAGTCCTTAACCAAGGGACCTCAAACGTTATATTGCACATGTTCATAAGGACTGGTGTACAGAAATGTCAACCACTTCCCACACACAGCACCCCTCAATCCCCTAAATAGGACACACTCAGGCGTAGTAATAGGCTACTGGCCTACGGCCTGGCCTAAATAGAGATTAAACTGTCTTTAAAATGTCAATTACAAATTCTAGGCACAGGACGGGAGGAGGTACCCAGCAAACACAATAAATTGATCCAATGCTGGGTAAGGTTCATGTTGGACCATTGTCGTGGTACCGATTATTTTGAGGTAGGCCTATCAATCAGCAAAATTTGACATCTTTTTAAAATATGAACCAATGAATGTGCTCCACTATGTGTCAGGAGTGCAACAATTTACACCTATACTTCAATGTTGCTCATAATGTTCAAAATGAATGATTATACTGTTTATTGAAAAATACGTCGTTCTTTGTGTTAGCATTTGAGGCATTATTATTATGATATTTAATTTTAAAAAACATAGACATCGTAATTCCGCTATTAGTCACCTTGTGTATGTGACGTAATTTATAATTGCATTATTTCCACTAGTACTTAACGTTTTACTACATGTAAGTGAGCTGTACATTTAGCTCAATATATCACCATTAACTTAATGTTCTTATTTAAATTTGGAGATAAGAAGGGAGGGACAGAACTAATTACCATCTACTGATTTACACAATGATACATTTTATCCATAGAAAATGTCAGGAGTGCAACATTATTACATAAGTTAAGTTAGCAAACTGAAAACGTCGCTACGCAGCTATACATCATACTATAACCTCAAAATTGTGTATGCAGATACACACAGTTATTATCTAGCTGGGGAAAAAAGTTTTACAAGCAGTGAGACCGCATATTACATTTAAGGTGAATATTTCCTTGACATGTATGCCAGTTTTATAGGAAATTACTATAAAAATAAACTTTTTTTTGTGTGTGTCTGTTTGGATACATAATAATCAGCAATATGTTGCATGGCTATCCTTATTCCATCAAATAAACATACTTAGGAAACCATGTGTGGTAATTTTCTGCTATTTTACCTGGGATGTGAGTTTCAGAATATTTTCAATATTTTCGAGGTTTTATCTTGATGAAACATGAGATAAATAAAATTGGTCAGTTAGAACGTGTTTCCTTCATTAATTTCATATATTCCAGGATGTTGACAACATATTCTGACAGAAATGAAACTGAAAATACCATTTTGAATTTTTACCCCTCCCGTCACGTTTTTAGCCATTTTTTCTGAAGTCACCCATGTGCTAAAAAGGTGGCTGGTCACTCCACCCCATATTTTCTGCTATACTAAACATGATGAACCAGGGTGAGCGAAAGGCAAACCTAATATTCTGGTTATCCACAGCTCAGCTCGTTCAGACAAAGGCTCCTTGGCACATGTCATCGTGTAAGCTGGCTTTACAAAATCCTCCAGTAAAACTGCGAATAGAGAGTTAACTGAACTACTGATGGAGCTGAGTGATGCTGCAAACACTGCTGCCGTGAAGAGTCCAGGAAGTCCATGTAAATCTCCCAGAAGATCCATCAGGAACAGAGGAACTATCTGCGATACAAGAAAACGCAAAAAAATTGGTATATTCAATGTGTACAGCAATACAGTGCGTTGTTAGTCATGTCAATATAGAGACTATACATCGTAATAACCATTTAAAATCCTCAACCTTTGTGTATTTGGAATATTTCATTATCCGGTTCCACCAAATATATAATTTTACTCCTAAGATATCAATTCTAGTCTAATAAATCTAATGTTAAGCGGCCCAAGTATGATATTCTACCTCAAATTTACATAACAGCCGAATGAGGGCAGTGATTGGTCGATCTCGCCATGAGTTACTTTTAGATTGGTCAGGGGTAGAATACTAGACTTGGTGTACTGTGTCAAATAGATGGACATTAATTTCCCTGATAATACGTGTTGCAATGTTCTATTTCATTGGGTTTGTACAATAATTATATGCAAATCATGTCAATTTGTAGTGAATTTTGTTGTACTGTATCACACTTAAAGTTGTATATATTTAAAGTTCCTGGTAGATGTGAATAACTCCGAACTATTTGTGCGGACATCAAACTGGAATACATGCATGTATGTACATGTATTATTTATTATGGCTGATAATGGGGAGAATGCAATGATAGATTTTATTACCCCCCCACCCCACCCACTCTGATCTCTCAAGGCTTCTGATATGTTATATATGACACTGTTATTAGGCCTATGATTAACCAGCTGAGGTCGATTATGTTGCAATATGTGTGATGTAATGCATGTACTATATCAGCGATTACCACAAAGAAAAGCTTATTCAGTTTTCTGGAATGTGAGTCTCGCGATTGTTTGGGCAATATCAACATCAATTGCATGAATCTTGTTAAAAAAGACCTATACACAACTGACATGGTTCAACATAGGGGTGAAGTAATACATACCTGATCTAATTTGGTGATCTTTCCAGAAAGTAGTGGATCACAATCCTTGTAGTAAGTGAACATAACACCAAAGACACCAAGGACACGAGACCCATTAAGATGAATATAGTCCCTATGCCAATGGCCACAGCACTACAGCAGAACAATTGAATTCATAGTCATCAATATGTGAATATATATCAGCAGCACGGATGCATGCTCTTAGAACATTATAAGTCATGCAAACATAGACAGTTCATTCATGAACAGTGGCGGATCCAGAACTTGGGCTCCTGAACCCTTAGGGGTAAAATCAACTCAATTCTGGGGTAATCATTGTTTTATTTGAAGGATCCACTCCTGATTATAAGACATAGCGATGTTATTTTAATTAATCCGTTGGTGCTCGTCAATGTTCGTATTATGCCCTATTATCGTACGGCACATACGTTTCACGTCAGGCGATGTTCGTTATATCCGTCAGAAAGTTTTAAGGATGGGAAAAACTTGTAACGGCATTGCGGAACACTCATGTTCGATAGGTGTGCGAGAGATAATTATTCGTTTTGTCCTGTATAATGTCCTGAATGTGTTCGTTATTTGTCGGTATTAGATGAATAAATGCATAGATGTTCCCACAAAAATATGTTCTTTCCTATGACTTTTCAGACAATTTTTTATATATTCCATGACATTACGTAGCTAATATAAAAATTGTTTTTAAATTCACTGCAGTGTCATTATTAACTCCATCCTTAGGGTGGGTGAATGGAGCGGATTCAAACGGATTCACTTCGCGTTTGCAAGGCGTTAAAGTGATGCTTTCAGACCGAGCACAACGCAAATATAAACGAAACGAGAACCGGACGCAACGGCCAAAACTGATGTATACAGAATACACAGGATGAATACAGAATACACGCAGGATACCCGAGGAAAACGGATAGATGGCGAACTGACAGTGATTTTTCTAAGGCCCATTTGATATTTTGATTATGGTCAAAATAGAAGACGTTACCATGGGTGGATCACGTTTCCACATTTCTAAGATCATTTCAAACAGCAAAAACTACATATGCAATAAATCTATGATCTTTTGAACAATTTGAGTGATCTGTGTGGCATTAACAATCCAAATGTAACAGTCTGGACATTACAGCTGGGTGATGTATTAGTATATATCTATATGATAATTATTCACATTCAGATATTGCGTTTTGGTTTTGTATCTGCCTGCGTTACATACAAATACAAGTAAGTAGATACTGTCTTTTGACTGCATGGCATCAAGGAAAAAAGCAGTAAATGCTTATTCCACAATATCTGAAAATCACTTTTTTAATGTTGAATGTTTTGAATATAAAATCAGTAACAAACGTCACAGCCGAATGTTTGATTACGAATGTCCAATAGCAAAAAACAGTCCAGATTTACATTCAGATACTGGGTTTTGGTTTTGTATCTTTTTGTGTTACATATAACGGACACAAGTAAGTAGATGCCGTCTTTTGACCATTCATTACATCAAGGCAAAAAGTAGGTTATGCTTATTTCAACAATATCTGAATTTAAAATGTTTAATGTTGAATGTTTCGAATATCAAAAAAGTAACCAACCAACATATTACATACAGCAGATACACATAAGTAGATACTGTCTTTTGACTATGCATAGCATCAAAGCAACAGGCCGTATGTGATTATTTAAAAAATATCGGAATGTCAAATTTTGAATATTGAATGTTTCGAGTATCCATTAAGTAGCCAACTTCACAGCGAATGTTAAATGGCGAATGTCCAATAGAAAAAACAGTCCTGATTCACATTCAGATACTGCGTTTTGGTTTTGTATCTTTTTCTGTTACATATAGCGGATACAAGTAAGTAGTTTGACTATGCATGACATAAAGGCAAAAGGCGGTATGTGCTTATTTGAGCAATATCTGAATATCAAATTTAGAAACTTATCGCCTCGCCAGATAATTCATTGTTTTGTTATACCGTAATACAGTCGTCCCCCTCTGATACGACATTAATACTGCCAGGGAGCCAAAATCACATCAGAAATGTAGTCGTATCTGAGAGGGGTGAAAAAAACTCTAGAAGATACGTAAAATGGACCGAGTTTGATGTTTAAGACAACACCCTTTAAACACCTCCATTCTCGTTCTGACATGATCAGCGCAGTTGACAGCCTGTGTTAATTGGATGGCATCATGCACAAGTGGGCTAACCCACATTAAAAAAACAATGAAAATACATGTCATTGATATCTAGAACATGATTAATATACGAGTTTCACATTCAGGGCTAGACCAGTTTGGTCACTAATTTTGTTACTTTTTTGGGTTAATTTGTATTAATTCGTTTTATCCTGTACTTTATGTTGCTGCGCGATTTTTTCTCAAAATCGTCGAAATGTGGGTTAGACGACTTGTGCATGATGCCATCCAATTGCCTCTTCTAACGGTAACGCGGTATTTAACATGATTAAGAAGAGGTACAGTAAGTGACTTGTGTTTTCTCAAGCATTGAGGCAGTGCTTTCCCAACATTTCAATATAGGCCTATTCTACGAATGGCTTTACGCCAACTCACAATTTTTTTTTTGTGTGTATCTGTGGGATATAGCCCATAACTGACAGCCATATAGTGACATACATATTGATGTAATTTTTATATTTTATATAAACAGTTGGTGCCAACATTATAAAAAGAAGATAAAAGTACATTCGTTTTTCTGTTAAAATCAGCAATGCTGGTTTCTACACGTTTAATTGAAATATTAGGCCCTATAACATTACTCAAGTGAATGCTACTATCTGAAGAGGCTATCTGATTATTCATCAAATTGATATTTGTGCTAGCATTATCACCAACATGTGGAAACACAATAAAGCTACTTTTATTAGCATTGAAAGTTTATAAATACACTTCGGAAAACAACTCACACTCTTTTAAAATTATATACAATAAATAACAAATGACTGAGCAATATAACAGCCTAAACTACATGATTTAAGTCGAGACAAAAGTACAGCAATATATAAGGTAAACAATATGAGCGTTTGAAGTTTTAAAAGCATTGGATGTGACATTACCTCATTGAACAGTCATCGTCTGCTGTGTGTACATGTTAAATAATAGTTTTACTAATGTAGGACATACACCTTCACTTACAAGTATATTAAAAAGTTTAAAATGATCTACCCGATCCAAAGCTTTGCTAGCATCTAAAAGTACTACGTGTACGTCACTGCTATTTATTTATTTATTTGTTATTTATTGAGACATATTTATACAGGGTGGACATTATTAGCAATCGGGCTATTTTTCATTCATGTTATATGAAAACAAACATTCAATTATAATATATATATACAGGTGAGCTTTATAATACAGATACATAACGTATCAAAATTAAAACATCTACTATAGAAATGTTGCCCGCGCCAAAACCGGAGATTAAAAACAACTACATATACATGTAAATTATGAATAGTAGGTAACATACACTCTGGAAAGCGTAGCAACGTACAAAATAACTTTTTAAAACATGATTTTTTTCCTTTAAAGAATGTGTTTACTATGAGAACAAATAATATATAAATATATATTTATATACATACACACATACATATATATAGCAGACCGTATGTATTAGCTTTTTTAAAATATACATACATTGTTTTACATACATCGCTATAATATATTTAACACCCTTAGTTTAAACTGTTTCATATACTTTAAACAGGTGGTTTTGTAATTTCTTCAGCCGAGATTTAAATGTATTGTATGTTGGCGAATTTCGGATGTGCATAGGCGTCGAATTCCGGAGATTCGCTCTGGAATAGCTGAGCGACGATTTGAATATTGTTAATTGGGTTTCGGTAGATAAAGATTTTTATTTGTTAAGCCCCTAGTTAATACAACGGAGAAAAAAGATCAGAAATATAATTTGGTGCCAAGTTGTTCCGTGCTTTATATGTGATACAACAAGTTAAGAATTCATATCGTTCTCTAACTGTTTGCTATCCCAGCTTCCTGATATTGTTTATACTCGATTCATCCTTGTTAAAGTTTTGGGTTACAATGAGGCAGCACGTTTTTGCATGTTGACGAATCTCGGATGTGCATAGGCGACGAATTCCAGAGATTCGCTCCGGAATAGCTGAGCGACAATTTGAATATTGTTAAACTGGGTTTCGGTAGATAAAGATTTTTATTTGTCGAGCCTTTAGTTAATACACTATGATGTTCCGCAAAGGAGATAAAAGATCAGAAATAGAATTTGATGCCAAGTTGTTCCGTGCTTTATATGTGATACAACAAGTTAAGAATTCATATCGTTCTCTAACTGTTTGCTATACCAGCTTCCTGATATTGTTTATATTCGATTCATCCCTGTTAAAGTTTTGGGTTACAATGTGGCAGCTCGTTTTTGCAGCTTTTGTAAATGGTTCAAATTTTTTTTTTCAGAAGTCGATCCCCAGACACTAACACAATAATCTATACAAGATTGGCATATAGCATAGTAGATACAGTTTTCGTAATATATACAGCCTCGAGGATAATCGCTGGATAGCTCATTGATATGGTTAGTCCATGTCAATTAACTATCAACTCCGAGATATTTTGCATTACGTATATGAGGTCACATCATCAATATCAATATTTAATGAGTACCGAGAAGTGTTTATTAGATATCAGGCCTAACATAACATGACACTTATCAATATTAACTGAAAGTTTGTTCATTCTAAACCATTTCACAGAATCATCAACAGTTTTTTTTGTAATAATGTCTCAATCTCGGCAATGTACGTAATATCATCAGCAAATATATTACATGCTGCATTTGAGAGACATGAAAGAAAATCATTAATAAATAATAGAAATAATAAAGGTCCGAGGACCGATCCCTGTGGTACTACAGTTTTTATTAGCTTAGGGGATGATAATTGACCATTTATGTTTACTATTTGTGATCTGTCAGAAAGTATTTCTGTTATAATAGTTGACTACCTCGTCAAGAACAGACAGACAGACAGATATTTTATTGACAGAAATAAAAGTCATTACAGATTTATTTGTCATAGTAATGAGAGAGATATATGTACATGTATATACAAGAATGTTAATTTGTTAAAATCATATGACAATATACATGGTATATCAAACAACTAAAATCATGTTAAGTGGCATTGCCATCATAAAAACTGGGTATTTCTATAACATAAATGGCTACTACTTAAAATAAAATTGAAAGGCATTGCCAAGATAGCATGGGAGTCTATAATTTTGTTTCCCGCACGAAAACCAGAGATAAAATAGCTACTATGTATATCATACTAATTATATATATATATATATTAGCAAAAAAGACACTCCGGAAAGCTTAGAAACCAAAAATATATACAAGTGCATAATTATGCTACAGTAACTGGAGTATGTAATAAGACAATGGTAAAAACGATATGGTATTTTTAAAAACCAAATATAATATAAAGCAGTACAATAAATGTGGCAATCCGCGAAACAGGTAGCTACAAGCCATGTGACAATGCAAGCACAGTCACTATGAGCTCGTAGATTCCCTGATATTAACCTGTTAACTAGTAGCAGTAATAATGGCGGTTAATAATTATTTGTGCAATTCACACTGGACATGGCCCTCGCACAAAAACATTACATCTTATTTTAATTCACTATTTTGTTTAATTCATACTATTTCAATCACGAACTAGTTAGTACCACATACTCGGAGTTACAATCGATGTAAAACATTCCCGACCTCATAGAGAAAATCAGTTGACTTAGCAATTCTGAAATCCCCCATAATATAAGGCCCCATCTCGTCTGATAACCAAGGCGACGGAAACGTCCCTAACTGCCCTAAAAAGCCAAATAATGAATCCGAGAGCAACAGCTGTCCTGATATGTGGTAATATCCAAGTCAGATCATGAAAGCATGATAATATGGATAATATAGCAACAGGTGACTTGTGATTTACTTGTGTTTAACCCTTAATTTGTTTAAAACAACCATAGATAAATTGCGCTAGTGACTTCACCATTGTTATGTCTCTGGATGTCATAATTCATAGAAACATTTCATTTGTAGGCTGTATTTCGATAATTGCGGTTACAGAGTTAAAGGGACATGTACTGCGCATTCACCAGTTAGGCTAGATATAGAGACGAAATTCCTGCTTTCTAATTATTGACAACCCTGTCAAAAAAAAGAAATACGGGAATTTCGTCTCTATATTTAGCCGAACTAGTAAATGCGCAGCTCAAAAAAAATAATTTTTTGATGATTTTAGACCTGGGCATGACCCTTTAAACAAAATTTCGCGTTCATTATTCATAGCGCTACAGTGGAGAAGAAGATGTATTTCTTCGTCAATTTCGTTTAATTCACACCTTGTGCATATTCGCTGATTTATTGGAGTGATTGGATTATTTTATCGTCCTCTTTCTATATTTAGTTCGTGTGAGCTCATTCGATATCTCGCCATTGCTGTTATGAGGTGGTCCCCCCTTGTGTGTAAGAAATATGGTTCAACACAAAAGTATTTTTTTACTAATGCATATGTGCTCAGCTTAATCGAACTATCAATATCTTTTCTCCACTGCTGTGAAAATATTCTAACAATTGATTATTTAAATAAAAACATGAATTTTTTTGTATCCCTAATATTCTGCGATTCCCAAGTTTGAGCAAGCCCGGTTTGTTCGAGGACAGAGAGAATACGGGAAAGCCAATTCGTGAAGCCAATGCCATCTAGCTCAAGAAGCATATTGTAGGCTTTCTGACTGGATGGCTTTGAGATAGTTTTAGAATTCTACACCAATATTTTACGGCTTTTATGGGTTTTCGGATGATCAGTGGAAATCGTCCCGTGTCACCATATATTGCAGGTGTAGGCCTAGGTGTTTGCTTTCTAACTCCAAGTGTAGATTTAATAAATTTCAGATGGATATTTTCCAGGTCGTTAACATCATCGCCTGTGTACCATATATCACTTCCATATTCTAGTATGGACAATATTTGACAATCATATACTATGAGCGCAATAGTGGGTGACAATTTACCGACCACAGGAAGGGACTGTTTATGTAGAGAAAAAATTGCTTTCCCAGCTTGGGAAGCAAGGTGAGAAAAAGTTTCTTTTAACACGTTATTATCAGACTTGGTACTATACCCCACACCCAGGTTTTTATATTGTTCAGCTTTTTCTATAATGTAATCACCATAGTGGAAGCTTCCGCGTAATTTTGTGTAACGCTCATTAAAGATTAAAACTTTTGTTTTAGGAATGCTTACTATGATATGTCAAAGGGAAGCATACGAATACAGAGCAGTTAGCTGTTTTTGTAACCCCTCAGCAGATTTTGAAAAAAGAACAAGGTCGTCTGCAAATAACAGATATACACCATTAGTAAGGTGTCCACAGGGATACATTGATCTTGGTCAAATGATGCGGATATGTCTTGTAAATATTCCGTGAATAGTTTGGGACTGAGCTTACCACCTTGTAGAACCCCAAATTTGCTTTTTGATATGTCACTGATACGCGAGTCCCTTTTACACGACACTCTGCTTTAGAAAACATGCTTCTTATTACGTTTAGCAAATTGCCGTCTATTCCCCTGTTCAATAATTTGTAGTATAATGTGCTGTTATGACAATATAGTCAAATGCTTATGTGAAATCGACAAAGCATGTATACGGGGGGTTTAGACAGAAACCTAATTTATATAATTATTTTCAGCATTGAATAAACTTTTTAGTGAAATTTATTACCTGTCCGTAGCACCATAATTGAAAAAGTTAGGTATTTGTAGTGAGACGTTTATCACAACTGACACACTGACATCGTTGACGTCCCCTGCTTATTAGTTACGCACCTTGTAGAGCCATGGGCGCACTGGATGTTAACTGCACAGCATATAGATAAATATATACATTGAAAACCCTTTTCAAACATGATTTTAAATTAATAACAGGACAAGTACTTGAGATACAGAAAAAATAGTTATATCAACGGAAAGTATTTTTCAGCCTCTATAATCTGATTTGCGTGACGCTGTTACTAGAATATTAAAGTTGTTATACATTTAGTCAGATGGAAACATAAACAAGTCTATATTGTCAGTGCAGGGCCGGCATCTGCAGACGGGACACAGTCTGTGAACAGCTATTTTCGAAAAGTCATATCTTTAGAAGGATATCGCTATCTGGTAACATGATTTGAAGCTACCAGTACGCATCTGCACACAGTGTCTTGACCAAGGTCGTGTCAATGCTGGCCCTTATTATACGACGCTGTACCAGCTTCAAGCCGATAGTGGCTTACCATATGTATCTGCTGGGCCGTATTTGACGCTATGTGATAAACATATAATGGGGGAATATACAACTTAAGGGTCATTTAGTGTCTTTTTGCTATTCTGAACAAATTTGTAAAGTGTTGTCCTATGAGCAATTCTATTAACTGAGAATAATAAGTAATTCAATATATGCAAAGAATATTTTTTTATTCAACACACAAATTTGAACACAAATGCAATGTCTCCCAATATCTATCACCCGAAACATAGACTGTTTTACCATAGAAGATCTCCTGGCTGGAGATAACTTAACCTCGAGTTATTTTGTAGCGCAATCGTTTTAGTACAACGGAGTTCATCCATAAACAGACATGAACTCAATATAAAAAGTTGCCAAGGATACATTTACTGAGGCTTTTTAGTTGTCTCACGTCCCCCGGTCAACCCAGCAACGCAGTGTTATATAAACTCCTCAAATTGTGGTGTGATACCATTCAATTAATTTGATATACACAGAGACAGCTGCAAAGTCCCTATATTTTGATGTAGGTGAAATATTTGTAAACATTCAATTTCAACTGCTATTTTATAGCCAAAACAATCCCCCCTGAAACGTATTCATGATCTGTGTCAACTCAGAAACGCTCATAATTTAGCGAAAAATATTTGAAAACATGTTAAACTGAACAAAGTGATTGATAATTATGGCAATCCCTCTACCGCATCGGTGGGCAATGATAAATCCATTATAAATACATTAAAGATCGTTCAGTATTGTCCGTATTCAACTCAGCAACATCATTATTTCAGTCAATTCAACAACGTTTATGATTTGACCAGTCAACTCATTGCTGATTTGACTAAATTTAGCTTTCTGTCTCACTAATGTAATTAAGACTGAAAACGTAACTCTATAATGTAAAATGCAGTTAAAAAAGTGGTTTTTAATTAAATTAGATTGAGAGAGTATTTTTACAACAATAAAACGTTTCTGAGTTGAACACAAAAACGTTGCTGAGTTGACTAAGTTCTGTTTTCTGTCTTTATTATGACTAAAAGTGAAATTTTAAGTCCATCAATGAAAAATACAATTTAAAAAGCTGCTTTTGATTAAATTGGAGTGAAAAAGTATTTTAGAAGTAATTTACAGAAATGAAACTACAAATAACACTTAGTAAAATTTCTGAATCAAATTTACCCTTATCATATTAGCATGCATGTATTGTACGATGGCCTTCGAAATACATTTTCGGCATTAGGCATATTATAATCCCATTTCCTTGTTGTCTGTATAATGATGAACCAATTTTGCAGAAAATGGGACTCTGAAGTGATAAGAGATCTCGTAGATACGCTTAAAACATGACGTGTACATCCAATTATTGTGCCTTGTCAACTCAGAAACAATAATGTCAACTCAGCAACTACATAATTTCACAGTAAAATATCTGTTCTGTCTTAATAAATTTTATTTTAACAAGTGTTATAAATACTAACACTGAGCTACCATACAGAGCAATTCATGATCTTCAAGATTTGAAAATGATCAAATATATATCTATATATATTCCGTTGCTGAATTGACATTTTATTTTACGATCCTTCAAAAAACACATATTTTTACAAAATCTGTTTGAGATTAAGCGCTGATATTTTAAATGTGAATCACATAGACACTACCCTCAATATCTGACGCAGTATATATAATTTGAAGTGACTTTTTTTCTTTAAAAATAAAGGGTGAAATACCCCTTAAATTGTATATTCAGTCATTTAGTATATGCCCTTATGTATTTTCGTGCAAAATGTTTGTTAAAAGTGTTTTTTTTATTTATTCTCATTTGGAACATAGTAGTGATGAGAAAAAAAAGGGATTGCATTTTTTTCTAACTCTTTAAATCTATGAAAATTGACTAGATCCAAAATGGCCGCCATGTTTCCAAGATATTATCTATTTCAACATAACTTTTGAAATAATGAACAGACAGACAGACAGACAGACAGATATTTTATTGACAGAAAAGAAAAGTCATTACAGACTTATTTGTCATAGAAATGAAAGAACACAAAAACATGTATAATATATCGATTTGTATAGTTTTTAAGACGAGAAAACAGATAACACCATTATATTTTAAAAATAAACAGTTTAAACTTGATTTTTTTCAATTTTAACCAACAAAATGTAAGAACATAGCATAAGTTATCTGTTACGTGTCCGAGAGGTTGTGTGCTAGGCCTTGAACGGAATTTAGAATACTGTGTGGAGGGCAGTGCCAATTAAGATACATCTTACCATGCTAAGGAGGTTATCCCCCTATAGGGGGTGGTGCACTCGGTGAAAATTTGGGTTCGGTGTGCAGACAGGATAGTCAAACCCTTAGTCTTGAATATACATTTTTCGCCAAAAATATACCTTTGAATATACAAATTTTGCCGAAAATAACAAGGCCCTATATAGTTTCTAGCGTAAGCATACCATTTATTTGGCCTATACAGATTTGGACAATAACACACCCTTTCTGAATAGACACAATGCTCGGGGTAGCCTAAAAGTTTTAACAAACTATCTGTCACTGTCTAAAAACATCAAAAACATATTTTTTGCGCAGCGCACTCATCTAGGCCTAATGTTCGAGACACAAAGCAGCCTTTGAATATGCACATGGTGCAGATGGGTTATTTTATTGACCCTTGAATATGCAGTACGTGTGATTTTCATACCCTTAGATATACCACAATTGTCACCTCTTGAAAATACTGAACTCGGTACAGCTCTAATACACCATGTACACGGAACGTTATCCTGGTTCAGTTTAGTCATAATTTATATGTGCAAAAAATGTCCGAATATCCCAGGCATTCGTTTACTCATTCACCCATTTATTTTAACTTCCTCCCAGACCCCCCCCCCCCCCCCCGGATGATATATATTATCAACAAATTTCTGAAATTACCATTTTTTTAAATATTACATAAACATTTTCTTCAACGCAAGGAAATATCAAAAGCAGTTACTAAAATTACATTCTGGCACAAAGTAAACTTCAGTTAGCAAAATTAATGTGTTTTTAATGACAATATATAACGATAGTGAGGAAGTTTAAAAAATCTGTGATTCAAGCGTCAATATCACATTTTTGAACCTCCACTCGCGTCAGGACCTCAAACATGTCGAACATGAAGTTATATAATTATATTATTAAGAATGCTGCCACAAAAAACACGTGAAGGTTACATTTTTTTTTTTTAATTCTAGCAGTCAAAGAATGTAATAAGTATGACAAAACTTTTTAAACTGTTATGCTTACCACTCCGAAAACAAGTAACTTGATTTACTTTATGTTACTAGCATCATTATATGTGCATAGATTCATATAATCACATCTAGCTGATTTACTTACTTCATTTATCTGATATTACAATACCAGTCATAATTTTTAATATATTGCTGCTTATATTTTCGGAACTATCCTTTCTCCAAATGTATATCGAAAAAGAAGATAATTAAAAACAAAGTATGTTTAGAGTGTTTCTGAGAGTGGTTCTCTGGCTCGACTCTTAAAAAAAGGCTTCTACTCTGTACGTACTTTGGATTCACGTTTCACACACGTTTCGCCATTACATATTATAACGGCATCACTATATCTATCGTGTATTATTTGTTAGTGTAATATTGAGGCATCATTGAATTAAATGCACCGATAACAGTTTTCATAAGGTTATTGACATAATTACGTATATCACATGATTATAAGATAAAATATAAATTTAAGGATAATGACTTTACACAATCATGATCATAGCTATAATAGCTCTTTAGATAATAATTTTCTTTCTTTTCAGATTAATTTTCTTTCATTTCAGATCAACTCATTTAATTCTCATTCAAATTGTATAATGTACCGTACATTTATTTTTTATGAATAATATTCCGCAATAAATTAATATGATTTATCGTAGTAGGGCAGTAGCTCTAACGCTAAGTAACTCAAGGCCAGACCCATACACGGTTAAGGTTATCGTAACTTCAAACACACTAAATGTTGAATAATTTTTTCAGACATACGTGCCACAAGGATACATTTGGCCTGCTCTAAACTTACATTCCAGGAATTTTACAACAGCAATGCAAGATCCAGATGGTGCTGCCGCCTTTTGCCATCACCATAATATTATGACCAATGTTAGTTTCAACTCTCCCAAATTGGAAGAAAAATATAGGCCTAGCTGCAAGAATGAATTGGATGCAACAAATGAATAAAATATATTTTGCGGAGGATAGTTTAGATTGTATGACAGCTAAATGCCAGAAATGCGTAATAATTGTTTTATGTACGAAGAGCTATTATCGAGCTTTGCAATTACCTTAGTATAGGTTGTCCTTGGTATGATATTTGTTTGTTACTGTAAAGGCTAACCCTGCAATCTTTATTTTCTTTAGCATACCCTTTTCTATTAATGAGTAAAACATTACCTTTTGCGACAAATTGTGCAAGAGAAACTGCTTGAGGACGGGTGTGAAAAAAAACAGTATTGTATGACCTTGTTCTGTCAGACCTTTTACAAATAATCTATATATAGCACAGAGTTATTAATACCTATAGGCATATGTTGACCTGTGTAAATATCTAAATATGACAAATAGTTCAGTTATTTTTCCACTTTCCTAGTTTAGTATGTAACATGATGTATAGGCTTACTACTAACTACTAGTAAATCATTGCTTTACGTCACTTTTCGGCACAAATGTTCTTTTAAGTGACATTGTAATACAATAAAAACGTTGTAGTCAATTGATGTGATGAATGATGTACAGATGATGATATGAGGGTGGGGGTGATAGGGCATGGTGGGTTATTGGTGTTTGCCTTCGCTCGCACAATAATGGGTTCTGGGCATGTCTAGGGGATTTACCCCCAGACGGTAATGTGTAAGCTTACTAAACGGATATAATAAATATATGTGCCGGTATGTAATTTTAATACTTGGGAATATAATTATATAAAAAAGCTTATCGTAGCATTTCAGGCAATATAATGATGTCGAATGATGGTAGGATTTGTTTTATTGTAGTTCCTGATAAAAAATATTATGGAAAATATAACTTCAGTGATTTCATGGCAGCCATTTTGATTTTCATGTTTTACAAAACATCCACAAGGATGAGAGCGCCACATCCGACCAGATATCACCATAGGGGAACAAACCAAGCATAATCAAAACAGAAAAAAAACTATGAGCAAAGACAATGTTAGCCGCAGTTTCACTGCGATATCCGGTTGTTTTTGCTTATATTTGCATAAATATAGACTTTACAATATTTTTTCTAAAAACAAATGAAATAATTGGCTTTCTCATACCTGAAAACATAAGAATAGACATATTATTTATGTCTCTAGCGTATGTAGTTGCAAAATTATTCGTAAATATGTTTATTTTTATATACTTTGGCGGCCATCTTGGATTTCGCCATTTTAGACCTTTTCTCGGCCTATAAAAAAATGCAATCCTTTTTTTTCTTGATCTTCATGATATTTTGAGTCAGAATCAAGTGAAAAATCAATTTTAACAGACAAATCGCACGAAAGTGTTATATGTGACATATGAGCCCACACTAATTGCATGTACACACAAGCAGTATCTTCAGACAGACAGTTTATGCCAGGCTGACAGTGCCGCTGAGCAGTTAGTTTTAAAAAGTCGCTAGGTAGTGCCATGATTTGAAGGTCGCTTGTGGTGGGAGAGGGGAAGTCACATTTAAGGGGCCCTTAACAGTGTAAAGCACTTCGGTGCTCAGAAAAAAGTTCAGTTTAGATAATAAAATACTGTGGTCGAAGGTATGAAAAGATTTAGAAAGATCAACATAGATAATAATTGGTACCCGGTTGTTTCCTCTATCTATTTCATGTGTAACATTATCAAATAAGTGGAGATCAGCTAGTTATGTGGGATGGTTGATTTGAATACCGGTCAATTCGTACCTATGCCAACTCGTACCCATGTCAACTCGTACCCATGTCAACTCGTACCACCAGTAGATGTCAACTCGTACTACAAGTGTTGTCAACTCGTACCACCATTAGATGTCAACTCGTACCTAACAAGGCAAGTATCAGATGGTGGTACGAGTTGACATCTATTACCACACAATAGATGTCAACTCGTACCCATGTCAACTCGTACCCGTGTCAACTCGTACCACTAATGGATGTCAACTCGTACCACAAGTTGCCATAAGTGATGTCAACTCGTACCCAACAAGGTGAGTATCAGATGATGGTACGAGTTCACTTCTCTTACCACACAACAGATGTCAACTCGTAACATCATTATATGTCAACTCGTACTAAAGATAATATTCTGGAGGATAATGGATGTACGTTATAGATAACTTGTAACTTTTATTTTAGTGGTCAAATAATACTTAATTAAATTATTGAGCAAGGCATGTCAAATGGGATTAGCCGCAATGGTCGGCTGCCCCCCTCCCAGACAAAGCCGTTATCAGGGTTATGTTTATTTACGGCGTTGCGTCATAGTGATCACAAGTCAGGAAGAGTGATAGCAATTGTTACTGAGCGGTGACAATTTAATGCCTCCAGGCAAAAAAATGTTTTCAGTTTAAATTTTAAAATGTTGTGTTAAATCTGTGATAGTACTCCGGTACTGAGGTGGGATGTCTTGGGCTTTTCAAAATTAACTTAGATGGCAATGGTAATTGTTAATAGGTTGCTATCACAATACTAACTGTCAGACCAGCATAAACATATCACCGTAAATAATTGCTTCATACATTATCATGAATTATAATATTTTTGCAACATCATTTCAATGTAAATTGTATTTTACCTCAATCATTCTCAGACAAAACATAAATTTGTGTACAGGTCCTCATACGACAATATTAATGAATCCAAAGCAATTTTGAGATATATATGTTATGTTTTTAGGTCACATTTCATAAACTCCACGACTGGAAGTGTCAAAGGGATTAGCGCCCTAATTAGTGACAATGCCGTTATGCTTCTGCCTACATATGGCGTTACGTAATGTTAAATAGGCAGACGGGGGGTGGGGTGGCTGATGACACTCATTACGATAAGGGTACCAGACTGATCACTCACATGTGAGAAAATAACGGCTTTAGCAATGGCAGGTTTGTTTTCATTTCATTGCAACTAGCGACAACACATGCACAATTTGTAGTGTAGGGATTGACCGTTGACACCCCCCAGCTAAGCTGCAATGAAACGGTATTAATATGATCATAGAAGCGTTTCAATTTCTGTTTGTTACTGATCCTACAGACAAGCCAAATTAAAACGGACATAAAGTGACAAGGATAAAAAGTTGATTCACCTTAGCTGCTATAGGCCTACCTTTTCAAGTGACACATCAGAACCAAATAGTTTGCTCAAGGAAGATTAGCTCCACATATAGTTGAAATCTAATTTTGAATGCACAATCATAGTTACAATTTGGTACTTTGTCATCCCGTCAAAACGTGTTGACTTTGAATTATGTTACTTTGAACAAGTGTTTCTTTGTAGTGCCGTCAAAACGTGTCGACTTTGAACATAATACAATAATTGGTCAATAAAATTTTGTAACAAAATCATTGCTTAATAAAATATTAAAAGTTCAATTCATAAACATTTCAGTGCATTAAACAGGAATAATTTTCAAGTGTTTTTGGTTACATTTATTCTGTTTGTGATACTTAGTCACCCAATAACTGAATAAATAGGTAACATTATGCGCTCCAAACAGGCTCTTATGTATAACCTACATTCATTATCCTTCGGAATTAACATTGGTACGAGTTGACATCTAATGATGGTACGAGTTGACATCTATTGGTGGTACGAGTTGACATGGGTACGAGTTGACACGGGAAGTTGCTGGTAATTAGCCATAATTGCTTTTACAATCTTTTTTTAAAACAAGGAAATACTTTAGCTAGTTCTAGATGTTCAGGAAACTCCTTTTCTTAAACATTGATTTACTATTAAAGTTATCGTGTGTATTTGATAAGTATGCATTTTGGACCATCCACTACTACCCTCTGGATGTATAATTTATTAGGAACACTACTTCAATTTCTTTTGGACCATGTTTTCTATGACGTTGCACTCCAGATAAAACTGTTGGCGTTCGATGACCATTCTATCTATCTTGATTGGGCGAATTGCAAATAGAAGCAATATTGCTTGATGTCACACTGAATGGGTTGGGAGAGGGGGCGTGGGTGGTGGCACCATTCAATTTCCAAGGGGGGGGGGCTTGAGTTTTTGTTGCGGGCAAAGTATTTATTTCAACCCGGCTCGGTGGCGCGCTGAAAATTACAAATGTTATTACATGTTTATATAGAGCAGTTATTAGATATAAATTATTCATTTCGAGTCCGCCCGAAATTATTTATTTCAAAACCACTCCAGCATAAGGCAGCAACCATTCAATCTCCGGGGGGGGGGGGTGGAGATTAAATGGTTGCTGCCTTATGCTGCATAGTATGTACAGTGAGTGCGTATATTGAACCACAATATGTGTCTGTATTTAAGCCGCTGGTTCTATTTACACACAACTGTTTAAATATACACGTCAACGTTGTTAGATCAGGCAGGCATATAAATGTATATACGAACTGGTATTACTACAAGTTAGGATATACAATATAAGTGTGCGATATAATCTTTTTTTTAGCTTAATGTACAGTAGAAATATATATATATATATATATATATATATATATATATATATATATATATATATATATATATATATATATACACATACAAACATAGTAAATATGAATGTGATAGTTACCATGCTTGACAGCTGAAATATTATTAAAATAACACATTGTTGTTGTGATGTTGTGATGTTGTAATTGTAGATAAGATTAAATAGAAATAGAAATAGATCATCCAGCAGGCCCGTGCCCAATAATTTTTGGAGGGGGGGTCGAATTTGGATTGCTGGGGTATTTTCGAAATAGGTTAATTGGATCCCCTGTAAGATATTGCTTGAACTGATATTTGTCGTTGAGCGAATGGGAAACGCGGGTTAGATGGGGTTTGGGGGCATGCCCCCGGGATTTTTTTTTATTTTTAGCTGCAAATTGGTGCAATATGGTGGATTCTTGAAGATGTTGTTGGGGGTATATTTTCAGTCGTGAGGTCACGGGGGAGGGGGGGGGGTCGTGCGACCCTCTCAAACAACCCCCCCCCCCTCCCCCCAAATGACGGGCCTGTCTAGTCAAAATCACACCCAAACGAGGTATTATACATGTACGTGTCTAATTTTTAGTAGCATATATGTTAAAAATCATATATATATAAGCACCAATACGAGACCTGCATAATCTTACATAGGCCTATATACTACTTCACTTATAGGTGTGATTTTGACTCGATAATCTTAATTCTGTTAGGTTTAAGTCATTAAACATGCTCAAGGTGACTAGATCAGGCGACAAGAATGTGCTAAGTGACAATAAAACAATGAGGAGGCATTAAAGGACACTAAGGAGGCATATTAAGGAGCAATGAGGAGGAATTAAAAGGCAAAGAAAAACAGTTAATAACAATGAGAATGCGTCAAAGGGCAATTGAGAGACATTGAATGGCGAGGAAAACACACTCCGGGCTCACATTGCCTTTTATGCGTATTTGTAGCACGTTTAGTTTAACACCTCTTCGTTCCAATTTAAAGCCTTTACGTAGTCCTTCAACGGCTCTTCTTTGCCTTGAGCGTGATTTTAGTTTTATGCCTCTTCGCTGTAATTGAAAGCATTCTCGTCGCCCTTTAAAGCCTCCTCAACGCTATGTAACGCCTTTGTGCAGCCTTTTAGCGCCTCTCCATTATCCTTCAAAGCTTCTGCATCGAGATTTACTATTTTTTTTATGCTCTTCAGCGCCTTTGCATCGCCCATAATAGCCCTTCTCTGTTGCTTTCAAAGCTTTTTCGTCCATTAACGCATCTCCGTCGCCATTTAACGCTTCTCCATTGCCCTTAACGCCTTTTCCTCGCCCTTAAACGCTTCAACATCGCCTCTTGACGCCGTCCCATCGTAATTTAACTCCTGTCTATCTCCCGTTAATGTATCTCCATTGAACTTTATAAGACTTTTTCTTCTTCCTTTAACTCCTTTCCGCTGCCCTTTGACGTCTCTCTGTCACCCTTTAGCTCTGTTTCTCTGTCGCCATTAACGCCTTCCCCTGCCTTCAAGCGCATATCCATCACACTTTAACGTCTCCCCATCGCCCGATAACGTATTTCTATTGTTATTTAATGCTCCTTCGTCGCCCTCTTACACAGTTCCAAAGGCCTTCAATGCCCCCGCAGCAAACCCTTTAGCACATTCGGTATTTTAACGTCACTCAATCACCCTTTTATGCCTGCTCATTTTACTTTTTATATATTAATGTATTTTCAGAAAATTTTTGACGCAGTAGGTTTATTGATGTTGAATTAAATTTAACACAAGTGTCAATTTTCATGCGATATATGTTTCGGGAGCAGCCATCTATTTCACATTAGGTACACACCAGATCGATTTAAATTCCTACATGTGTTTTTAAGGTGGTACAACTGTTATTCATAGAATATCTAAGCAAACAAAAGAACATATCATCATATTAATATGCGTAAACTGTAAATTACTGGGCGTCATATGCGCTTGTTGACGGCTCATTAGAAAGCAGGGCACCATGTTAGAAAGAGCATGACAAATCAACAGACAGTAACCACGGGGATTACCATGCATGGGATCGCCAACTTTTTTACCCTTTAAGCACCGCTCCCGATTATATTTGTTTTTCTCACTTTTTACTAACGCATTACATATGATGTTAAAGATGGAACGCGATAGGCTGGGAGCCAGTGTCAAAAAAGTCGCTTATTGCACCCCCCACTCCCGCCAACATTTGTTGTGAAGTACAATTGGAAAGATGTGAATCTTAGGAGTAATTTTAGCCCGGGTGTGCCCTTGTATCTACATGTATAAGAAAGTCATAGGGTATTAATGACAGGTGGGGGGGGGGGGGGTAATTCAAGTAAATTATGAGGAGCTGGATCTAAACGACAAGGGACACATCTAAAGAATGATTTTTTTGTTTTAATAATACCAGTATTTAAAATGAATGGGCTTCGTACATTGAATGAAAAATAAACATCAATATTTTTTTTACATTTTTTGCCAAAAGAGTCAATCTGCTTATATTCCGTTATCTTCAAGCTTACCGCGTCAATTAATTATCTGAAAATCCATTAATATATAGAAAAGGAAATGAGCAGGCGTGACGCAAGGGCTTTTTTCGGGGCATTTTTAACCCCCTTATTTTTTATTAGTAGTCATTTGTTTTCGCCAAATTTGGTAGAATCGTTCACATTGTGATAAAAGCAAAACATTTCGTACAGAGCTGCTCTAGAGTATACTGATCCATATTGGAAAAGGAAACACCGTGCAGCTGTAGTGTAAAGGCTTTTTCGGGGTATTTTCAAACCCCTCTTTTGAAAAAATTTAGTAATTATTAATCAAATTTTGTTTTTCTTCAAATACGTCTACACAAATGTTTATTAGTGATGTTAGTAGTTTATTAAAAAAAATCAAGGGCTGATCCAATGCGGCGTTAGGGGATTCACACCCCCTTTTTCGACAATTTATTATAATAAATGCCCTAATTTAGAGAAAAATCATTCATAATGTGATAAAGCACTAAATTTGGCATAAAGCTCCACAAAGGTATACTAATCCACATAGGAAGGGAACCACCATATAGCGGTAGTGTAAGGGCTTCGCTGGAGGCATAATCGACCCCCCTTTTGTAAAGAATGTCAATGATAAATATAGAAAAATATGTTGAACTAAATATGGCTACAAATGTGTTTGTTATTGACAATTAATATTCATGAGCACTTTATTCAGCCAATGCAACACATTTAAAACATAACAAGACATAAAATCAGATAAGATGCAGTGAAAATAAACAAGTAAACATCCCTTGTATTGCTTACGGCCCATTTCCTATTCTGTTTTTCTTTTGTCAAAGGTACATATTTAAACTTTATCATGTGCGATAAACAGTTTTGTCAAATCTTTTGGTGAATAGTCTAAAAATAGCTCTAGTCCTATAGTATTAATAAAAACCAACTGAATCGATAAGCTTATATCAATCTATAAAACTTATCTATTCTTTGCATTTACCATCACATCCACACAGTCTGGTAAGATTTGCTTCAATCCTTACAGTGCAGGGGTCGACTTGCACGGGGATTGACGTCAGATTGTAGACGTCAGATTCTGACGTCTAAAGTCGATCATTGCACTGAAAGAGTAAAAATGTTATTATGTCCTCATAAACATAACATAAATGACTTGAAGCAGAATTACTTCAGCGCTTTAAGGGTTAAAACACTTGCAAAGACCTTTACAGCTCTTTCGGCTACCACAACGCATGACATGCTTAGAAGGTTGTCTGCGTGGGCCTCCTCGACTCATTGACCAGGATCCACCCCTAGTCTGCAGAACTAGGCTGCTTATGGTATTTTAGTGTGGACTATAAGCCCAGCAGTGACCAGCCTGGTATGCTGCGCTCTTTTAGTGCACTATGGGGCGGGGGCCCTAGGGTAGTGGTTAGCACCGCTGCCTTTCACGCCAGAGTCCGGGGTTCGGTTCCCGGTCTCGGCGGTTTGAAAGAAACAAAAATGTTTCTTCCCCATCCACGTGTGAAAGTTAGTATTGTGGGGAGCCTCCGTGACCGAGAGGTAGCGTGCTCGGCCTCAGACCGCCAGGGCTCGAATTTCGAATCCTGTGTCTGGAGGACAGTGTCATCTCAATCATCTCACCACCCTCAGGAGGTTCTCCTGGCCCAGTTTAGCCTATATGTGCACAAAAGTGGCCTAAAACCCGATTCATTTCATTTTCATTTTTTTAGTGCACTATGTGATTAGTAGGCGGTATATTATCAATGTTTCGCGATCCTTGACTGAAGATAATGTACATTTCCTCATTCACTTTCAATACACCATGTTTCACTGTACATCAATATAACGATCCGCCCAAGAACAGCTATAGTCAGCCTCTGAGAGTATGTCTGGTTGCTCAGAAAGATGAAGGAACAGTTCTGTAACATCAGGGAAACGCTCCCACATCTCACAAGCCGTATTTTACCTGGTCCAGTAAATGCTGACGCGGTATCACACCCAGTGAAGCCATGGAACATTAGAAGTGCAGATGATTTTAAGCAACCAATGTTAGAAGTAATTGCGTGGGCTGGAATATAATAATATTGGTAGTGCTTTCCAACCCCGATTGCGATTCAGAGCTCTGCATTTCTCAGGGGCAAGTAATTGGCAATGACGAGGAAAACAACATTCTGTATCAACAGTTCTCATCATAAAGGGGCCATCATTCAATATCCCCGGGGGAGGGGAGAGGGGGGACTGAAGTTTTTGTCGCGGATAAATTATTTATATCAACCCGACTCGGCGGCTCGCTAAATTTTTCAAAATTTTACCACTTGTTCATCATGTTTATATAGAGCACATAGAGCAAAACATTTTATTTACCGCAGAATTCGCTCGAAATTATACATTTCAAAAATACTCTAGCCGTCCCCCCATTGGAATTTGAATGATGCCCACCTTATGTTATGATAACCTTGCCTAGGTGCATCAGCCACATGAATATATGATTCTACCATCGAATTCTTGCTGAATACAAGGTTCTAGATCCTCCTTGTCAAATGTTTGAGGAAAACAGGCAACTTCCTCACCTATGGATTTTTTATTATTTTGAATTCCAATTTTACACAGCTCGGAGGCCACTTATTCAAATAGCTTAACTTTGTTTTCGTTTATTCTGAGGAAGCTTTGCCAATTTTCGATAGATTACCGTGAGCCACAACTCTTCCACGGATTTCAAATGCAGATTGTTTGCAGATTGAATTATAGACGTCCCACAAAATGCCAAGATAATTTTTTTTTACCATTTTTAGATTTTAAAAACAGCTTATATTAAACGCCATATTCATAGCGCACCATTCAAACAATACAATACAGTTAAAAATCCGCCTTTAAAAATTATGATGCAAATAAACGTCCATTTATTAGCGCTATTTGAGCCAAAATGTGCAATTGATGTATCAAATAAAGAAAGCAAAGTCTCTTTTATACCCGAAATACATTGTTTTGTCGACACTTTACTGAGGAATAGGTTTATTATTGTTATTATAATTACCATGATTTCAACTTTGTTATCAATTTAGCATACCTTTGTGTAGCTCTGTTCCAAATTTTGTGCTTTATCACATTATGAACGATTTCACCTAATTTAGGGCATTTTTTGTACATAAAAAATGTCGAAAAAGATGGCGTGAACCCATAAACCCCAATGGACCCGCCCTTGAATTGTATTAATAAACTACAAACACCAATAATAAACAGTTTCGTAGACGTATTTGGTTAAAAACAAAATTTGACTACCAATTACTTGATTTTTTCTAATAAGGGGAGGGGGTGAAAATACCCCATAAAAAGCCTTACACTACAGCTGCACGGTGGTTTCCCTTTCAATATTGACCAGTAGAGCATTTCTGTATCATTATCTGTGATTTTAGCACAATGTGAACGATTCACCCAAATTTGGTGAAAAAATTGACTACTAATTACTTTGATTATTTTGAAAAACAGAAAAGGGGTTTAAAATGCCCTGAAAAAAAAACACTTTTACACTACGCCTGCACATTTACCCTTTTATAAATGTATGTATTTTCAGATAATCAATTGACCCGGTAAACTTGAAAAGAGCTGAATATAAGCAGATAGACTCTGATACAGAATCATCTGACAATGAATAAATAATAATAATAATTAATATGGTAAATCAGTTTTTGGGGTATTTGGGGGTATTTTGGCAGAAAAATGTGAACAAATATTTTTATTCCTTTTTTTATTTAATGTACAAGGCTCAACCGTTTTAAATACTGGTATTATTAAAACAAAAAACATTGTTTAGAAGTGCCCTCAACCCTTTAATCGCCAAATAATACAATCTGAATTTTCACCCACTTGAAGTTGTGTCTCGCTGACGCGATCCACAACTTTAAGTGATTGAAAATTATTCAGATTCGACAAAATGGTTGTCAACTGTTTTAAAATATTGCTGATTGATGTCACATTTTATCTTTAACATGTTTAAAAGGTGGTACGTAATGTGCTAATAAAAAATGAAAACCCGAATATATGCAGCACCGGCGGTTAAAGGGTTGATAGTCGTTTAGGTCCAGCTCGTCATAACTTACTTGAATGACCCCCCCCCCCCTGTCATTAATGCCCTATAACTTTATTATACATGTAGATACAGATACACACCCGGGCTTAAAATGATCCCAAGATGCCACTCTTGCAAAAAATTCTATCAAAATTCATTTGGCGTTTAAAGGTTTAAGTAATTTATTAAAGGAATCACGGTAAGTTTGAACATAATGGAATATAAAGAGATTCATCTAAGATGAATAAATAATAATAATAATAATAATTAATATATAAATCAGTTATTGTGTCTTTTTTCACCATTACTAAAATTTTGGAGGTATTTTTCCAATAAATGTAAAAAAATATTTTTATACTTTTTTTCATTTAATGTGCGAAGCCCATACGTCACCAAATATGTTTTATAGATGTGTTCTATAGATGTGTCGTTTGTCGTTTAGGTCCAGCTCGTCATAATTTACTTGAATGATCCCCCCTGTCATGAATGCCATATAACTTTCTTATACGTGTGGATACAGATGCACACCCGAGCTTAAAATTATCCCATGATGCTACTCTTTCAGAAAATCTAGGGTGTCATCTGTTCATGCGGGGGGGGGGGGGTGTAGAACACGACCACTTTTCTGGTGACACTGGCTCCCAGCTTATATTACCTGTTTATGGTGGCGTCCATTTTGAGAACGGGCAAATGAACCCCACCGGGTACAGGAAATGGATTTCAGCAAAATTGGTTGTTTATTACATTATTGGTTAAATTTATTACGTTATCGAGGAGTATTACAATATCGGTTGATTTTATTACATTACCGGAAAGTATTTCATTATCGGGATTTTATGACATTGTTGGAGCAAAATATTTCAAGATATTCCTCTAGTTTTTAAGGCGGTCATTTAGAAAATAAGTATCCGAATCCCATTGGATACATTAAATGGATGTTAGCAAGATCGAATGACTTGACAGCTTGGATTATATAACAGGCTCTGGACTATATCAGCCTGGTAGGAAGAATATAATATAATATAGGAATATGTTTTGTATAGATCTACACGTATCAAGGGCGGGGTCCTGGTGTAGTGGTTAAAGCTGCCTGCCAGAAAAGTCTAAAATCGCAGCTTCGGCCCTTGCTCTGGTATTAATAAGGTTTCCAAGAAACAAAATTTTCTTCCTCGCTCACTCGTAAAAAATCAGTTTTGTGGGGAGATTTCGTGACGGAGAGGTAGCGTACTCGGCCTCTAGGGATAGAATTCTGTGTCTGGTGGGTAGTGTTATTTCATTCATCTCAACATCCTCAGGAGGTTGGCTCAGTTTAGCCTAAATGTGCACAAATGTCCTATACAACTCCATTCATTTATACAGATATTAATCTGAAAATAACACTGACTGATTCTATTGATTTCATTCATTTTTGGTTAGATTTATTACATTATCGAGAAGTTTGTTTATTACATTATCAGCTAAAAAATTATTACATTATTGGTTGAATTACATTATTTTTATTATTACATTCTCGGTAAGTATCACATCTAATCGGTTAATTGTATTACATTATTGGAAAGTATTACATTATCGGGAGCTTATTACAATATTGGTTGTAAAACACAGTGCACTGTGTTTTACTATGACAATTTCCTATTTCGTTATAAATGAAGAAACGATAGACAACAATTGTTAGGTTGTTTCATTTAATTAAAAATAAAAAACGGCCAACCTTAAAGCTACAAAATCAGACCAAAATCATCATTTTATTGTGACTCCTTGATATGTCCATAATATGTCAACATGTCCATAGAATAGAGCTGCTAGTTTTTTTTGCACTTCGGGTTGTGCATTTAGAGAAATAAGGACGATTTTTAATTTCAGACAAGCATGTGCAAAATCAGAAATACAGGAATAACTGATGAACGGGATTTTCGGTAAACTTGTTACGTTGCCACAGCAGCCAAAAAAAATAATTTAAAATCTAGTCTATGGACATGTTGACATATTATTGAAAAAAATATCAAGGAGCAATAATAAAAATGATGTTTTTTATATATTGTTTTAGGCCTGATTGTGTCGTTCTAAATAATGGGTGGAGAGGTATTGTGCAACCCCCCCCCCCCCGGAAATGTCCAGTATTAAGCCAGAAAATCCAATAACGTAGCAAAGAAAAAAATATTCACGAAAGTGGCACAATTAGGACGTTTGAGAATCCGAAGTACCATGTGAACCGCTATATTATATGATAATATGCATGATATGGTATACCAACATGTATGATGTTTATTTCTAATGATAAATTTCCAATAAAACTTATATCAGATTTTTCTAGTGTCAAATGTTATGAAATAATTTGGGCTACATTTTTGTCAGTTTTATATAAGTAGCAATATTGTTTTCAATACAAACAAGACGATGGCCATCTTGGACTTGTGTGTGAAATATTGGTCAAGTTATCTAAAAGTCACAATAAATGCATTTCCCGACAAAACCGTCGTCACTATCTTAGATATTGACAAAGATATAATAAATTTAATAAGTTCGTGGCGGCAATTTCGAATGACTTATTGTATTACATTATACCGAAAACATAAAATTTGGTAAAATTATATGGTCTCTATCTCAATTAATGATGAATATATGAAATGTTTAGTGATTTCACGGCAGCCATTTTGCATGATGATGATGAAAAATAAAAGTTTCGTCTGTTTTATTGTATTCATTGCTACTGAAAACGTATGGTTTGGTGAAATAATCTCGTCCTTATCTCAATTATTACGCAGATATGATAAGATATGACTTTATGGCGGCCATTTGCATAAACAAACGAGAAAAAATAGATTAATTTTTGTACCATTTTGATCAGAGCTGTTGATTCAGAGCTGTTGATTCATTCATTGATTCATTCATTGATTCATTCATTCAATTATTCATTCATTCATTCATTTATTCATTCATTCATTCATTCATTCATTCATTCATTCATTCATTCATTCATTCATTCATTCATTCATTCATTCATTCATTCATTCATTCATTCATTCATTCATTCATTCATTCATTCATTCATTCGTTCGTTCGTTCGTTCGTTCGTTCGCTCGTTCGTTCGTTCATTCATTCATTCATTCATTCATTCATTCATTCATTCATTCATTCATTCATTCATTCATTCATTCATTCATTCATTCATTCATTCATTCATTATATAGATATGTGATGTGTAATATAACTAAGCTAAGCACTTCGGTGTTTATTGCTATAAATTAATAACCTTTTCCTTACATCTACATACGAACATTCCGTTTGAATGTTGCTGCGTCATAACATTGACCCATGTCTGTCCATAGTTGAATACGTTCTGTGAATATTCTCAACGGATATTTTAACCAGTTAAGATCGATAACTATCGCAGGAAGTAAACTTCCAAACAGTCATAGCAACGTTGCATTCAGTTTCGTCAGCAGATTAAAATATAATGGCAAACTAAACGTATTACAATCTGTGTAATACAATTGATTAGATAAAATATTATACGATCTTTGTCACTGAAAATCATCGAGGATAAATGATAGGCTGGTACCCGGATGAACAGTCCAAATACACGCAGGATCCATTCTAAAGATCTGCAATGAAATAGTAAAACATAATATTATTTATTTTGTGATATATAAGCGCATACGCTTACGGTGTACACTATGTTAATGTCATAATATAAAACGTAGCACTAAATATTCAAATCCGCCACTTGATTTGATCATTTGCAGATTTGATCCAGAGCTAAATATCCATGTATGTGTGAAATGAATAGATGGTAATTGTAACAATACAAACTGTTGTTAGCCTGAATGCTCCACTACCGAATATATTCTGGATAGGAAAATCTCCGCATCCGAATATGGGAATGAGGGAAACCTTACAGTTTCTCACATAAATACCCTGTAGTTGTGACGTCCCTCTTGACGCCGTTAGTTATCCTGCTTAACTATAAGCTACACGCTGGGTGACATCTATGTTTATGTAGACAAGAAGCATGACATTAAAATTATCAGGAATGAGCTCAGAAGTTTAAAAAACGAAATAGATTTGATAATTACATATTGGGGCTGAATTACTAGCTTAGTGTTAACCCTTTAACCGCCGGTGCCGCATATATTCGGGTTTTCATTTTTTATTAGCACATTAAGTACCAATATGTTAAAGATAAAATGTGACATCAACCAGCAAGATTTGAAAAGAGTTGACTTCCATTTTGTCAAATCTGAATAATCTTCACTCACTTGAAGTTGTGGATCGCGTCAGCGAGACACAACTTCAAGTGGTTGAAATTTCAAATTGCATAATTTGGCGGTGAAAGGGTTAATACCACTTTGGACGTGTTGGACGTGCTGGTTATCAGTTTGTGATGATGGCCAGTAAATCCTAATAATTATAGATAAAGTTGAAAAGAACATGCATTTAGCCCATATAATGACACCTAAATAAGAAATCATCATCCCCACACAATCTACGATGGCTGGTTTAAGAATACGAGGTTGTAGTTTTATTATTTCGTGGCCACGAAATAGTATTTCGTTCCCATGAATTAGACCTAGTATTTCGCTCCACGAATTAGTATGGTGGGACGTCATTACGTATTAGTCAATCTGTTAATTAACGGGGTTGCCATGGTCACTATGTCCGCAAAGTTTTACAACATGTCAATCGGCCGAGTGTATTGATATTGAGCCCTCCAGTTCAACGCTTGTGACGTACGACCTACGTTGATACAACGTCTCCGACGTATATCGGACGCTGATTCGGGTTTTCTAATGTTGCTAAGAGACTGACCCATAACGCTGGCCTGACATACTGCCACGCTGGGCGTCCTCGTAGGATAGTATAAATCCCAGCAGCGTCAGATGTAGTCTACTTCGTAGACGTTAAGTTACTACGTTTGTTTGTGTCACATTAATACATCTTCAACGAAACGTCCGATAGAGAACGCCAGGCGTATTTCAAAGACGCGGAACTTATTTTATCAATGCCAAAGCAGATCCACGAGGGGCAGACGTGATCGAGGGCGAAAAATTCAAACCGAAAATGAACGTCGAATATCGCGTCAGTTCGCGTGCTGTCATCGCCTGCGTGCTCGTTCTGTTGTGCTTTTTAATTTAAACAGCGCATCCGTCTATATACCACAAATGAACATATTATTGCCAAATTATTTATGTTTTCTGCATTATATATTATAATAGCATTTGATATATATATAATATAATAATTTTCGCCGTCTAAATAAAATCCACCTAGGCCTGCGCATTTTCATTCACCTTGACCTTAAATTTTGAACTACAATTCAATTATTGTTATTTAAATTAGAATATAACTAAATGAACGTATTTACATCACCAATATTGGGGTGACGTAGGCTATAGGCATATTAGTCCCTTCAAATTACCCCACCCTCAGCTGAGAAATTTTAATCATCATTTACTTAGTGATAGACCCCTTAACCAAAGAAGAATACCATTTCGTGGCCGCGAAATAACATTTCGTGGCTATTAAACATAACTTCGTGAGAAAAAAGTACTATTTCGTAAAAAATCGAAATTTATTTTCTTGGAACGAAATACTATTTCGTGGCCAAAAAAATGCTATTTCGTGGCCATTAAACATAACTTCGTGGGAAAAAATACTATTTCGTGGCACGAAATATTATTTCGTGGCAACGCACATTTATTTCGTGGGCACAACATATTATTTCGTGGGAAAGAAATACTATTTCTAGGGAACAATATACTATTTCGTGGCCACGAAATTAAGCAAACAAAAAATATATATCATGATCCTTAACCCTTTAACCACCAAATTATTCAATTGGAATTTTCACCCACTTGAAATTATATATGCCGCATATATTCGGGTTTTCATTTTTTATTAGCACATTACGTACCACCTTTTAAGCAAGGTAAAGATAAAATGTGACATCAATCAGCAATAATTGAAAACAGTTGACCTTCATTTTGTCAAATCTGAATAATTTTTACTCACTTGAAGTTGTGGATCGCGTCAGTGAGACACAACTTCAAGTGGATGAAAATTCAGATTGAATAATTTTACGGTTGAAGGGTTAACCCTTTGACTGCCAAGTTATTTAATTGGAATTTCTACTCACGTGAAGTTGTGTCTCGCTGACGCGACCCACAACTTCAGGTGAACGACCATTATTCAGGTTTGGTAAGGTGGTTTTATATCTGGGCTAATTAATTAATGTGTTTAAAAGCTTGTATAATTTAATTTCCTGATACAAAATGATATTTTACAAAATAACAAAAATGACTTTGAGCGATGTGATCTATCATCATTTGTAGTTTATTTACATCACACCAATGCTCAGCAAGTATGGTGTCACAGCGGATGAGACAATACTTTATAATGCTTCGGAGAAACTATTGAACTTTAAAGATCACATTGTACTTTAAACAATGCGTGAGTGACATTTTATTTTTTGAACCACTGTTAACGACTGTTTCACAAAGATTGACATACCTGCATAGTTTATAGTATGGATTCCGCCATTTTCTTCCTTTGTATGTGCTATCGTTTTCAATATTGTGAAACAAATTTATTTTTCCAGTCACTTTCAACAATATTGTCCAGAGTATATATTTATTTTCTAGATTGAGATCACTTCTGCTATGTTCGATATTTATGATATGATCACACGTAGTCTTGTCCAACCTTTTGCATCCTACATGTATATACCACATACATCAGAAGATTATAATTATATGATTGTATTTGTTATATTTGTCTATTTTGTTGAGGATTGTTCCCTATGATATAATATGTTACCTGGTATAAAAACCGTCACATATCTGAGGCTAAACACGGGGATATCCATGAGTGTGTGGTATTTCCTACGTATTGTGGTCGTGGATTTACAAAAAAATGCGGTATCGTAGGCTCACACACAATAGCCCTGAGATGTATTGAACATGAATTTCATTATGTGCTCGAGTTTTCAAAACTCAAACCGTTGAGAACCAATTACTTACCAATCGTGTATACAGCTCGACCTCACGTCCTAAAATTGGTTAATCTGTTAGGCTCAGGTAATTACCAAGCGCTTATTTGTTTGACAAGTTTTTTCGAAAGTCTGTTATAAACTTTATGATGTATTGCGATGTAGATGACTAATATAATCTTACTTATTTTGTTCTGTAGTAAATTATCTTTTTTTTACATGTATGTACGCGTATATTTATTGTTTCTAATTATTCGTACATACGATCATAACACATTTCACCACGACCTTCTCACCCTGTACATACAGATAGACAGATATTTTATTGACAGGAAGAAAGTCAATCCAGACTTATTTGTCAAATAAATAAGATCGAGATATGTACATGTATATACAACATTGTTAACTTGTTAAAATCATGTGACATTATACATAGTATGACATACATAACTGAAAACATGTTAACTGGTATTGCCATAAAAATCACTGGGTATTACGATAATATAGATGACTGCTACTCAAAATAAAATTGAAAGGCATTGCCAGGATATCATAGGGTCTATCATTTTGTTTCCCGCACCAAAACCAGAGATAAAATAGCTACTATGTATGGCATGCTAATTATATATAGTAGCAAAAAAGACACTCTGGAAAGCGTAGAAACCTAAAAATATATACAAGTGTATAATTATGTACAAAATATTGGTTTAGGAAAATACAATTAGTCATGTCTTGTCTTGTCTTGTCTTGTCTTGTCTTGTCTTGTCTTGTCTTGTCTTGTCTTGTCTTGTCTTGTCTTGTCTTGTCTTGTCTTGTCCTAGTATTATCCCATGATGCAATCGCCCTTATGCATGCTGTAGATACAGTATATATATTGTCATGGAGATATGATTGATAAAAGCATTAATATAGGCTTTCAATATTTATGTGCAGCAGGTAGATAAATTAAATAACTATATTTGCAATATATGCAATATTTGTAAAAAAATGTGTGCTAAGTGCATATAATCTATTTTGAGACAATACTATTATCATAATAAGAATTACAATGTAATATTACAATGTAAACATATTGTATTCAGTCAAAATGCCAAAATTGTTAGCCGAAACTTAAAACAATTTATAAATGCCTACCTTTTTTTTAGAAAGTGGTAGCTGTTTTTTGAGATATTACATTTGGAAAAAGATCAATCTAGATTTATAATGCAATAATGGAATCAATGAAGCCTATGTGAAGATACCACATGAAATACCGGCAAAAGTATACTCTGTGAAGATAAAAGAGCTCCTAGAAAGAATGGCCGCTGCCATAGTCTCGAAAATCATTGGACTTTGAGCAAATATTACAAAGCTAGTCCAAGCTAAATCAATGTCAGTAGGCCTAACTTATATGTAATCATGCTTCGTCGTCTACTGATTATATCCATTAAAACACGAAAGATAGACATTTGGGTGTGAAAGCTGACATTTTACTCATTGGTCCTAGCGACCTGTATGAGGCCACACCAAAAAGTCCACATTAATTCGGTGGGGCATTTTTCATAAATCTAAAAAAAAAAAAATCGCAGCTACTTTTGCCAGTATCTGGAAACTAAACTATAGCACCTACAGCTGTTTCACACATATATGACCCGCCACGCGGAAAGGGCCGTTAGCTCCAATTTTTCAAAATGTATTTATTTAGCTGGTTCGATTACCGTGTCTTTCCTGTTTTATTAACTGAAAGAATTAAAAAAAAAAATATTACTTTTTGTTTTATAGGATTTTTAATATTTTAAATTTAGTTATAAAATCATTAAAATTAAATTTTAAATGACGTCATAAATAATTTAAATAAAGCCGCTGGGAGGTACCATGGTCGCATGGTGGTTCACATATGTTTTCCTACTCAACGAATGCATTGAAATAATATATAATGTCATTAATAGAGCATTATGTTT
>OZ024905.1:25759923-25867423 GCA_964017125.1 Flabesymbios commensalis | reverse complement strand
CTGTAGTACACGAGTTAAATGATTGTGTAAGAGATAGAAACTGTATAATATGTGGTCCCTGCAGTAAAAGGGTTAAATAAGTGTGTAAGAGATAGAAACTTTATAATATGTGGTCCCTGCAGTACAAGGGTTATATGAGTGTGTAAGAGATAGAAACTATATAATATGTGGTCCCTGTAGTACAAGGGGTAAATGAGTGTGTAAGAGATAGAAACTGTATAATATTTGGTCCGTGCAGTACAAGGGTTAAATGAGTGTGTAAGTGATATAAACTGTATAATATGTGGTCCCTGTAGTACAAGGGCTAAATGAGTTTGTAAGAGATAGAAACTATATATTATGTGGTCCCTGTAGTACAAGGGGTAAATGAGTGTGTAAGAGATATAAACTGTATAATATGTGGTCCCTGTAGCACAAGGGTTAAATGAGTGTGTAAGTGATAGAAACTGTATAATATGTGGTCCCTGTAGTACAAGGGTTAAATGAGTTTGTAAGAGATAGAAACTATATAATATGTGGTCCTGTAGTACAAGGGGTAAATGAGTGTGTAAGAGATATAAACTGTATAATATGTGGTCCCTGCAGTACAAGGGTTAAATTAGTGTATAAGAGATAGAAACTGTATAATATGTGGTCCCTGCGGTACAAGGGTTAAATGAGTGTGTAAGAGATAAATGAGTGTGTAAGAGATAGAAACTGTATAATATGTGGTCCCTGCAGTACAAGGGTTAAATGAGTGTGTAAGATATAGAAACTGTATAATATGTGGTCCTTGCAGTACAAGGGTTAAATGAGTGTGTAAGAGATATAAACTGTATAATATGTGGTCCCTGTAGTACAAGGGTTAAATGTGTGTGTAAGAGATAGAAACTGTATAATATGTGGTCCTTGCAGTACAAGAGTTAAATGAGTGTGTAAGAGATAGAAACTGTATAATATGTGGTCCCTGTAGTACAAGGGGTAAATGAGTGTGTAAGAGATAGAAACTGTATAATATGTGGTCCCTGTAGTACAAGGGTTAAATGAGTGTGTAGTAGATAGAAACTGTATAATATGTGGTCCCTGTAGTACAAGAGTTAAATGAGTGTGTAAGAGATAGAAACTGTATAATATGTGGTCCCTGTAGTACAAGGGGTAAATGAGTGTGTAAGAGATAGAAACTGTTTAATATGTTGTCCCTGTAGTACACGAGTTAAATGAGTGTGTAAGAGATAGAAACTGAATAATATGTGGTCCCAGCAGTACAAGGGTTAAATGAGTGTGTAAGAAAAAGAAACTGTATGATATGTGGTCCCTGTAGTACAAGGGTTAAATAAGTGTGTAAGATATAGAAACTGTATAATATGTGGTCCCTGCAGTACAAGGGTTAAATGAGTGTGTAAGAGATAGAAACCATATAATATGTGGTCCCTGCAGTACACGAGTTAAGTGAGTGTGTAAGAGATAGAAACTGTTTAATATGTTGTCCCTGTAGTACACGAGTTAAATGAGTGTGTAAGAGATATAAACTGAATAATATGTGGTCCCAGCAGTACAAGGGTTAAATGAGTGTGTAAGAAAAAGAAACTGTATGATATGTGGTCCCTGTAGTACAAGGGTTAAATAAGTGTGTAAGATATAGAAACTGTATAATATGTGGTCCCTGCAGTACAAGGGTTAAATGAGTGTGTAAGAGATAGAAACCATATAATATGTGGTCCCTGCAGTACACGAGTTAAGTGAGTGTGTAAGAGATAGAAACTGTATAATATGTGGTCCCTGTAGTACAAGGGTTAAATGAGTGTGTAAGAGATATAAATTGTATAATATGTGGTCCCTGTAGTACACGAGTTAAATGAGTGTGTAAGAGATAGAAACTGTATAATATGTGGTCCCTGCAGTAAAAGGGTTAAATAAGTGTGTAAGAGATAGAAACTTTATAATATGTGGTCCCTGCAGTACAAGGGTTATATGAGTGTGTAAGAGATAGAAACTATATAATATGTGGTCCCTGTAGTACAAGGGGTAAATGAGTGTGTAAGAGATAGAAACTGTATAATATTTGGTCCGTGCAGTACAAGGGTTAAATGAGTGTGTAAGTGATATAAACTGTATAATATGTGGTCCCTGTAGTACAAGGGCTAAATGAGTTTGTAAGAGATAGAAACTATATATTATGTGGTCCCTGTAGTACAAGGGGTAAATGAGTGTGTAAGAGATATAAACTGTATAATATGTGGTCCCTGTAGCACAAGGGTTAAATGAGTGTGTAAGTGATAGAAACTGTATAATATGTGGTACCTGTAGTACAAGGGTTAAATGAGTTTGTAAGAGATAGAAACTATATAATATGTGGTCCTGTAGTACAAGGGGTAAATGAGTGTGTAAGAGATATAAACTGTATAATATGTGGTCCCTGCAGTACAAGGGTTAAATTAGTGTATAAGAGATAGAAACTGTATAATATGTGGTCCCTGCAGTACAAGGGTTAAATGAGTGTGTAAGAGATAAATGAGTGTGTAAGAGATAGAAACTGTATAATATGTGGTCCCTGCAGTACAAGGGTTAAATGAGTGTGTAAGATATAGAAACTGTATAATATGTGGTCCTTGCAGTACAAGGGTTAAATGAGTGTGTAAGAGATATAAACTGTATAATATGTGGTTCCTGTAGTACAAGGGTTAAATGTGTGTGTAAGAGATAGAAACTGTATAATATGTGGTCCTTGCAGTACAAGGGTTAAATGAGTGTGTAAGAGATAGAAACTGTATAATATGTGGTCCCTGTAGTACAAGGGGTAAATGAGTGTGTAAGAGATAGAAACTGTATAATATGTGGTCCCTGTAGTACAAGGGTTAAATGAGTGTGTAAGAGATAGAAACTGTATAATATGTGGTCCCTGTAGTACAAGAGTTAAATGAGTGTGTAAGAGATAGAAACTGTATAATATGTGGTCCCTGTAGTACAAGGGGTAAATGAGTGTGTAAGAGATAGAAACTGTTTAATATGTTGTCCCTGTAGTACACGAGTTAAATGAGTGTGTAAGAGATAGAAACTGAATAATATGTGGTCCCAGCAGTACAAGGGTTAAATAAGTGTGTAAGAAAAAGAAACTGTATGATATGTGGTCCCTGTAGTACAAGGGTTAAATAAGTGTGTAAGATATAGAAACTGTATAATATGTGGTCCCTGCAGTACAAGGGTTAAATGAGTGTGTAAGAGATAGAAACCATATAATATGTGGTCCCTGCAGTACACGAGTTAAGTGAGTGTGTAAGAGATAGAAACTGTTTAATATGTTGTCCCTGTAGTACACGAGTTAAATGAGTGTGTAAGAGATATAAACAGAATAATATGTGGTCCCAGCAGTACAAGGGTTAAATGAGTGTGTAAGAAAAAGAAACTGTATGATATGTGGTCCCTGTAGTACAAGGGTTAAATAAGTGTGTAAGATATAGAAACTGTATAATATGTGGTCCCTGCAGTACAAGGGTTAAATGAGTGTGTAAGAGATAGAAACCATATAATATGTGGTCCCTGCAGTACACGAGTTAAGTGAGTGTGTAAGAGATAGAAACTGTATAATATGTGGTCCCTGTAGTACAAGGGTTAAATGAGTGTGTAAGAGATATAAATTGTATAATATGTGGTCCCTGTAGTACACGAGTTAAATGAGTGTGTAAGAGATAGAAACTGTATAATATGTGGTCCCTGCAGTAAAAGGGTTAAATAAGTGTGTAAGAGATAGAAACTTTATAATATGTGGTCCCTGCAGTACAAGGGTTATATGAGTGTGTAAGATATAGAAACTATATAATATGTGGTCCCTGTAGTACAAGGGGTAAATGAGTGTGTAAGAGATAGAAACTGTATAATATTTGGTCCGTGCAGTACAAGGGTTAAATGAGTGTGTAAGTGATAGAAACTGTATAATATGTGGTCCCTGTAGTACAAGGGCTAAATGAGTTTGTAAGAGATAGAAACTATATATTATGTGGTCCCTGTAGTACAAGGGGTAAATGAGTGTGTAAGAGATATAAACTGTATAATATGTGGTCCCTGTAGCACAAGGGTTAAATGAGTGTGTAAGTGATAGAAACTGTATAATATGTGGTCCCTGTAGTACAAGGGTTAAATGAGTTTGTAAGAGATAGAAACTATATAATATGTGGTCCTGTAGTACAAGGGGTAAATGAGTGTGTAAGAGATATAAACTGTATAATATGTGGTCCCTGCAGTACAAGGGTTAAATTAGTGTATAAGAGATAGAAACTGTATAATATGTGGTCCCTGCAGTACAAGGGTTAAATGAGTGTGTAAGAGATAAATGAGTGTGTAAGAGATAGAAACTGTATAATATGTGGTCCCTGCAGTACAAGGGTTAAATGAGTGTGTAAGATATAGAAACTGTATAATATGTGGTCCTTGCAGTACAAGGGTTAAATGAGTGTGTAAGAGATATAAACTGTATAATATGTGGTCCCTGTAGTACAAGGGTTAAATGTGTGTGTAAGAGATAGAAACTGTATAATATGTGGTCCTTGCAGTACAAGGGTTAAATGAGTGTGTAAGAGATAGAAACTGTATAATATGTGGTCCCTGTAGTACAAGGGGTAAATGAGTGTGTAAGAGATAGAAACTGTTTAATATGTTGTCCCTGTAGTACACAAGTTAAATGAGTGTGTAAGAGATAGAAACTGAATAATATGTGGTCCCAGCAGTACAAGGGTTAAATGAGTGTGTAAGAAAAAGAAACTGTATGATATGTGGTCCCTGTAGTACAATGGTTAAATAAGTGTGTAAGATATAGAAACTGTACAATATGTGGTCCCTGCAGTACAAGGGTTAAATGAGTGTGTAAGAGATAGAAACCATATAATATGTGGTCCCTGCAGTACAAGGGGTAAATGAGTGTGTAAGAGGTAGAAACTGTATAATATGTTGTCCATGCAGTACAAGGGTTAAATGAGTGTGTAAGAGATAGAAACTATATAATATGTGGTCCCTGTAGTACACGAGTTAAATGAGTGTGAAAGAGATAGCAACTGTATAATATGTGGTCCCTGTAGTACAAGAGTTAAATGAGTGTGTAAGAGATAGAAACTATATAATATGTGGTCCCTGTAGTACACGAGTTAAATTAGTGTGTAAGAGATAGAAACTGTATAATATGTGGTCCCTGCAGTACAAGGGTTAAATGAGTGTGCAAGAGATAGAGACTATATAATATGTGGTCCCTGTAGTACACGAGTTAAATGAGTGTGTAAGTGATAGAAACTGTATAATATGTGGTCCCTGTAGTACAAGGGGTAAATGAGTGTGTAAGAGATAGAAACTATATAATATGTGGTCCCTGTAGTACAAGGGGGTAAATGAGTGTGTAAAAGATAGAAACCGTATCATATGTGGTCCCTGCAGTACAAGGGTTAAATGAGTGTGTAAGAGATAGAAACTATATAATATGTGGTCCCTGCAGTACAAGGGTTAAATGAGTGTGTAAGAGATAGAAACTGTATATTATGTGGTCCCTGTAGTACAAGGGGTAAATGAGTGTGTAAGAGATAGAAACTGTATAATATGTGGTCCCTGTAGTACGAGGGGTAAATGAGTGTGTAAGAGGTAGAAACTGTATAATATGTGGTCCCTGTAGTACAAGGGTTAAATGAGTGTGTAAGAGATAGAAACTGTATGATATGTGGTCCCTGTAGTACGAGGGGTAAATGAGTGTGTAACAGATATAAACTGTATCATATGTGGTCCCTGTAGTACAAGGGGTATATGAGTGTGTAAGACATAGAAACTGTATAATATGTGGTCCCTGTAGTACGAGGGGTAAATGAGTGTGTAAGAGGTAGAAACTGTATAATATGTGGTCAATGCAGTACAAGAGTTAAATGAGTGTGTAAGAGATAGAAACTATATAATATGTGGTCCCTGTAGTACAAGGGGGTTAATGAGTGTGTAAGAGATAGAAACTATATAATATGTGGTCCCTGTAGTACACGAGGTAAATGAGTGTGTAAGAGATAGAAACTGTATAATATGTGGTCCCTGTAGTACAAGGGTTAAATGAGTGTGTAAGAGATAGAAACTGTATAATATGTGGTCCCTGTAGTACAAGGGTTAAATGAGTGTGTAAGAGATAGAAACTGTATAATATGTGGTCCCTGTAGTACAAGGGTTAAATGAGTGTGTAAGAGATAGAAACTGTATAATATGTGGTCCCTGTAGTACAAGGGTTAAATACGTGTGTAAGGGATAGAAACTGTATAATATGTGGTCCCTGTAGTGCAAGAGTAAATAAGTGTGTAAGAGATCGAAACTGTATGATATGTGGTCCCTGTAGTACAAGGGTTATATGAATGTGTAAGAGATAGAAACTGTATAATATGTGGTCCCTGTAGTACAAGGGTTAAATGAGTGTGAAGAGATAGAAACTGTATAATATGTGGTCCCTGTAGTACAAGGGTTAAATGAGTGTGTAAGAGATAGAAACTGTATAATATGTGGTCCCTGTAGTACAAGGGTTAAATGAGTGTGTAAGAGATAGAAACTATATAATATGTGGTCCCTGTAGTACAAGGGTTGAATGAGTGTGTAAGAGATAGAAACTGTATAATATGTGGTCCCTGTAGTACAAGGGTTTAATGAGTGTGTAAGAGATAGAAACTATATAATATGTGGTCCCTGTAGTACAAGGGTTAAATGAGTGTTTAAGAGATATAATTTACCTTACATATCCACCTATTAGATGTTTCCCGTGTCATAGATGACAAATAGTTTTCTTCATAACAATCTGTCAATACATTTCTTATTTTCTGTCACGTCCAATGGAATAGCCCTACATTAATATTATAAAGGCATACATCCCACCATTTAATCGCATAAGCTTAGAGTTAAAATATTTTGTCTGTTACTACGAATGGGTGTTATAATTTATTGATTTTTAAACAATTATTTCACATAGACCATCTTCATTAGATTAAAGGTAACCTGCTTCACAAATGACCACCAGGACCTATGTTCGAGTCCTGAGTCAGATCGAGGGTATGGAATCCCAACATATTATGTATGTTGCAAAATAATCACTGTTCTGCGACTATTCACTAAGTCAATAGAATACTAGACCAGTCTACTATTGGCAATTGAACGCAAACACTTATTTGTGTGTGAGTTATTATTGTTTGTTTGTATGTGTTCGTTCATTCATTTGCAATTCAACACAGACACTCATCTGTCTGTTAGCTAGTTTTCTTTTTCGTATATATGCTAGTTCATTCATTCGGCCCCTCGCTAGAATATAGAAGTATAACATGTTTATTTACGGCAATTTGTTTATATCAGCTGCATAATTTGTTTCTTTCTCACCAGTGTGAATAGCAAAGATAGGATTACGATCATCCGTGATGTGGACCAGGGTGTTTGATGACTGGTCCACGTGTATGATTTGTCCCGTGCATCCACTCTCAGTCACCGGGCCTTCTATGATGTTACAATAACACCCTTCTGGTAAACCTGTGTTAAATATTCTGTCAAATAAAAGTACTATTATACAACTAAAATCGCAATACAAATTAAATATGCAGTATTGTTTCAAATACTATTTTGAATTATATGTTATCCAGAAAATCAAATGAAATTGAATGAAATGTTTCCGTCATTCAGGTATTGTCAAAATGATGATATTCATTCGGGGGAATTTGTTGTATTGATGGTAAAATACAAAAAAATTGGTCATGACGAGATTGACCAATCACCGCCTTCACTCAGTTGTTATTTATATCAGGGGGTAGAATACGAGACCTGGGCCAATTTTCTTATGAGCATATATTGACATACTATTTCTATTATCAATATAAAATTTTGAAAGTTTGTATTTTTGCTTGATCACGTAAGGACATGTAGTCTGTATAATCAGTACCCATCAGTGTATAATATAGAGACAAGGGTAGAAGCCATGCTGTATGACCGATGGGAATGTCTGTGAAAAGATCTACGGCCACACCTACAGTGGAACAGGGTGTGCTGTCTGATGATATTTTATCACAGGGGGGGGGGGTGTCAAATAAACATTTATTGAATTGAGAGGGGTTTTTTCGAGGAAAATGGCACACGTTGTATCTATACATTCATAGAAAATTGGTTAAAAAATAGAACATAATGTTTAATTCACCTATAATAAAGATGTGAACTGAACAATATGTCTTAACATACCATGGTGATCACGTGATAAAATTAAATACATTTCTAAGATTAGTCAAAACAGTTTGAGTACTTACTCAGAATAGCCAATATTTATAAGTTAGTTTATTTAATTTGCCAGTATTATAACATTATGTTGTGATATATTATGCAATGTTACGTCCATTTTATTCCAACATTATAACCTTATATAGTTCTTGCCCGTTAATAAACCTTTAAAAAAGTTCAAATAAGTGTGTACACACATATTGGAGCATTTTTCAGATGTGCATAGGATCAATTTAAAAATAGTAAACACCTAGCAGACATGTATAGGGCCTAGTTATTTCAACGTTGTGTCAGATATAGATGTATACCACCTCAGTTGAACGACATTATTTTCTACCTTTGTGTACCGATACAAATAACTTTGCTTCGATGTGAATGTTAGATCAACGCCACAACCTCAAAAATACAATAATCATGTTTAGCCTGGAGACTCAATTGTAACGTCTCTTTTATGACATTATACTCCCGACGTCTTCTAGGCCGGGAGCCGGATCTAGCCATCGTACTCACAAAAGCTAAGAAATTTTCACTGCGATTTTTATTTAGCGTGACCATCGGGACATAGCAAGTTTTGGTTCTTTTTTGCCAAACAGGACGCTTTAAGCCCTAGGGCCTATTTTACCATTTTTTAGACGGACACCAAAATAAAATTGACAGCAATTCGAAAAATTGTTCAAAATAGTAGTAGTTTTATTTATTTTCACTATTGTTTTATTCATAGTCCTCGGCCATATAGGCCTACACATGTGAGTCACTGAAAAATATTTGTGCCCAGATTTTATTTTGAATATTTTTTTCAACCCTTTTAGGGGACTGGAAGTTAAAGTTAAAAAAAATCTAGGGCCAATTTGTTTTCATAACCACATATTTAGGATACGCGCGTATTTATCGCTAACTCTAATTTGCGGTAAAATTCAAATGTTCTGATATCTCTGCCTCCGATAGGCTATTATAATAAAGTTAACTCATGCTGTGGATATTTATCATTATATTTATTATGAATATTTTATGTGAATCTCATATTGGTGTTTATGATTACATGTTTATGAAAAAAAATATAAAATGACACTTTGAATGCTAAGACCAATAATTACTTGCTTACATTGTATATATACTGTGGATATTTAATATTGTATGTAATATAAATATTTAATATTAGTCTCATAATGATGTATATGTTTAAATGTTTTATGGAAAACCAAATAATATGTATAATGACACGTTCAATGCCAAGGCTGAGTTTTTAAATTAAATCTAAAATAATGTATAATAAAGCACAATGCTTAAAACTTGTATGTTGACCAATGTGGCGTTATCCATAAAGATTAAAACAATAAGCACAGGATAAATATATTATATTTAATAACTGACTGGAAGAACAAGGTAAAATTTAATTGTTTTATACAGTTTGAATGCTAGGGCAGATTTTTTTTTGTAAAATACTATAAATAATCTGGCTATTATTATGATTAGTATACATATTTTATGTTAGTCGCATATTGATGTTTAATTTCAGTTTAATATAGGGAACAATACTTAAATATGTTGTATTGAGCATTATGGGCGGGCGCCCTGGTGCCGTGGTTAAAGCTACCTACTTGGAAAGTCGGAGATGGCGGATTCGAACCCCACTCTGGCCTCCAAGTTTCAAAGAAAGAAAATGTTTCTTCCCCGCTCACTCGCAATGATACAATATTGTGGAGAGCCTTCGTGACCGAGAGGTAGCGTGCTCGGCCTCAGACCGCCAGGGTTCGAATTTCGAATTCTGTGTCTGGAGGGCAGTGTCATTTCATTTATCTCACTTTACTCATGAGGTTCTCCTGACGCAGCTCAGCCTATATGTGCACAAAGGTGACCTAAAACCCCACTCATTTAATTTCATATTGAGCATTATGTCATCAATCCGAGTATCCCTACAGATAATAATAAAAAACACAAGATAAATATATTATATTTAATAAGTGACTAGAAAACGAGGTGGGGTTAACATTTAGTGGTATGCGCCGAGGCAAGCAAATATGGGTGTATCGATACAAATCACCAAGACGGATGCAAATTTGGTGCTAATAAATGTCAAAACCATCCTACCAACTTTACTAAGCGTCGATCTTTACCCAAAAGTTATAGGCCTACATGTACCTAGCGGCATATAAGAAAATTAAAATTATTGTAAAATAAAAAATAACGGGAACTGAGAGTGGAGTGGGCATATCCACTAAAGAGGGGTATTATGTCCATATAATTAATCTTTCCTCACAGGGTATTAGTGTGTATGTACGTTATATATGTTTATATTGTCCAGACATAATTCAGGCAAGATTTAATTAATATATGAGCATCTAAAATATATTTACTTTGATTATACAAATATGATATTAGAAAACTATGTCACCAACAAGTTATTAAAGAGCAAATGATGTTTGTCAGCTGTATTGTCATCTTCGTCATACTATGCAATATTTGCATAATCTATTTAATTGTCTGGAGATGACACCTGCTGCGTTATAATGTCAGCAATGCTGTAAAATTATGTAATCTAGAAACCACAGTGTTTTTTTAAATCCACTCTCGTTATCAATGGCCCATTCATGATGTGTAACAGCAAAAGAGGATTGATGTGATCTTTTCCAAATGACGTTTTAGAAATGTGCCTTTTTTGTTTGAAAGTGCGATAACAAGGTGGATAATTAAATAAATCAATTGCTGCTGAGGATTTGATGGTACCCAAGTTCTTACAAACATTCTTAACTTTGCCCTCCCGAACTGCGTTAGCCTATTTGAGTATATGTAACCATAAACAGTGCAACAAAATTATGTTAAATGATTCAATAGACAGTGTTAAGGATCCCATTCTTCACAAAAGCTTGCTAATGTCGCTACATATTGGATGCATTCTGCAGAATTTTGTATGGTTTAACTTTATCCCATCGTTCAAATGTTGAAACGGCATTGCTACCCGTGAAAGCAGAATCTGCTCAGTCAACTTTAGCAGGCTTTAAAGCTCACATGAGAGCAAATGACCAGAACAGATCCCGCTCAAGTGAAATACACCAAGCCGTGAAAAGCTGCTCAATGTTGTTTGTGTTATTATCAGAACCTGCTCAATCAACTTAGCTGTTTTTATTACAAAAAGGCACATTTTGGTAATACAGAAGCAATTGAGTCCATTTTGATTCTGAGGTGTATCCACTGATTTTACCATATTAAATGTGTACGCATGATGATTCGAGAATCAGTTTCTTTCCGTGTTGTGTAGAGCTAAGATTTAGTTCAGATACTTATATTGTTGAAATAACGGAAGACAACCATTTGGCTTCACCACCCTCTAGATGACGAAAGATGCTGTTTTACAAGTTCTAAAGCATTGGTATTATACATGGAGATAGTAAAGTAGGAGTTGCAACTTCAATTTCCAAAGGATGCGGCTTGTATGCCGCCAATTCCCCTCCCTCATATGCACAGTGGTTTTGTTTGTGTTAGTGAAGGGAGTTTTATGGTCGCAGTCTCAATGATAATAGGGGTGGGGAGATGCTTTCGTCAGGAAAGTATGTGCTGAATCCAGATTCTGATGTGACTAACCTGACCTACGTATTTATATGTATCATGTGATTTAGACATACAAAGCATGGCTGTTGACTAATCGACTCCACGTGAAAAAATGGCAGCAACTCTACTATCTCCATGGTAATATAGTACAATTTGAGTATAAGCGGGCTCATCAGTTGATGTTTATGTTCGTTATTGGACAACATTAATTTTTCAGTTTGCATGTGTTTACTTTATCCCATTTTATTTAAATCGTGAACCTCTTCTGAGACGCTAAAATATTTTACGTATCATTTTTGATACGAGTCAGTGCTGAAAATGTATTTTTTGAATGGATAGTAAAATTATATTAGCAACATCGGCCATTTTAGCTGGAACATCTTTGATGTAGGCTAAAATCTGGCATTTACGTCATCGATAAAAGGTTATTTGCTATCGGTGGTAGGGCAAACTTGTCCTCATCTTTCGAAAATCAGCTTTATGAACATGTACACCTGATGATGTATCAAACGTGTTTTATTATCACTTTTAAAAGGATTTGTGAAGCTATTGAAATCTGCAGTGACCATGGTAATGGATGGTTATGATCGGAATCTCACTACGTTCCCCCATGTGTTGGACGAAAGTCTTTGATATTCATCTTTATCCACACATGGCCTACTACCCATTTTATGAGCGGCCATCACATTATCAACTAGTTCATGTGTTGCTTTTACTGATTTGATAGATTTGAAGATTTGTTGTGATTCTATTTACCCCGCGGCCAATTCCTGCACCTGAAGACGAATTTGCATGTCCCATTATAGTTTATTCTACTGTTTTGTTGAAAAAAACCCGGTGATTTCATGAAATTGGGAATCGTGCAGCACCGGTTGCATCATTTCTGAGAAGTGTTTCAGCTCCATGGTGTGTTTGCTCTTAAAGCACTTGACATACGTCACCAATATTTTTGGTGGGTTAATTTTTGAATGCGAGGTTAAAAATAAATACATTAGCATTTATTTTTTTAAAGCGTCGGTGCGGCAAGCTGGTTATAATTCATGTCAATTCAACGAAGCATCATGATGAAATTTGTTGAATGAAACAACATGAACACAATTCCATAATCGGTCCTTTTTGGAGTTAAACAATATTCCAAATTTAAGAATTAAGTGGTAATCTATTTGTTTGCTAGTTGTATGGTATATCTATATTTTCGTTAAAAAATGTGGAATATATTTATTATATATTTAGGAATGAATATATATATCCTTTGCTAAAAGTGTTTGTGTGGTGAAGTGGGTAAATTAATAAAACATATATTATCATTTGAATGAAGTTATGTTACATGACTAATTTGTTTAATTATCGGATCAGGAAATATCAATATATTGAAATTAAACGATTTTATACATCCAGCTATATAAAAACAAGGAATGTTAATTTCACCTTGTACGTATGATCATTTATTACCATAGATATGATATCTTTATCTTCTGTTTATTGCTATTATCTTTAGGGATATCTGGATTATAAAGTAATGCTCGAGATACGAGTCGACATCTATGGTCTCAAACATTGTTCCTTAGCATTCAAAATGTCATTATATTAGTGTGTTCTCGATAAAACATGTAGATCGAAATTTGTGTTTATTGTTATAAACTTCAGGGATATGTAGATAATGATCAAGATCCAACCTACTAAATCTCAAGCATTGTGCCTTATTTTACATTATTTTACATTTATTTTAAAACCCAGTCTTGGCATTCAAAGTGTCATTATATATATAATTTTCCATAAAACATGTAAACATAAACATCAATATGAGATTAACATGAAATAATGATTATTAATCATGTTAATTATAATAATGAATAGCCATAGTAGATATAGTATTTTAGGAACAAAAATTCAGACTTAGCATTCAAAGTGTCACTTTATATATATTATTTAGTTCTCCGTAAAAATGTAAACAAACACCAATATGAGATTAATTTATAATAAATATAATGATAAATAACCATAGAATGGCGAGTTAACCTAATTATAATAGCCTACTGGAGGCCGAAATATCAGAACATTGAACTTTTACCGCAAATTAGAGTTAGCGATAAAGACGCATGTATCCTAAATATGTAGTTATAGAAAAAAATTGGCCCTACATTTTTTAAAACTTAAACTTCCAATCCCCTGTGGATATAATGGGGACACTTTTTGCAAATTAGCTTACTTCTAAGTAGCTCTGAACAAAAATTACAAATTTCTAAACTTGACAGAAATTTTATAATGTTTTTTTCAGGTGACCGTATTGATAAAAGGGTAGAAAAAAAATATTTAAAATGACATCTGGGCACAAATATTTTGCAGTGACCTACATGTGGGTATGGCCGAGGGCTATGAAAAAAACAATAGTGAAAATAAATAACATTACTACTATTTTGAACAATTTTTCGAATTGCTGTCAATTTTATTTCGGTGTCCTTTTAAAAAATGGTAAAATAGGGAAAAAAAAGTCGCTATGTCCCGATAGTTAAGCTAATTAAAAATCGCAGTGAAATTTTTTTAGCTTTTGTGACTACGAGGGCTAGATCCGGCTCCCGGCCTATTCCCTACCAAAGATTAAAATCGTCTTTTCGATGTCGACATTGATTTCTATGTATACTTTTTTAGTTTCAATTTTCGCTACAATAAAGGTAGAACGACCCAAATTTATGAAGAAAAACAGTCAGTTCTGTCAAATGGTTTGACCTTTTTGGGCTAATCCAGTAGCAAGGTGACATCGTGTGTAACCAGGGGGCTAGGAGACCTCAATTTGTCTGTGCACCTGTCCAAAACGTGTGTCTCTAATGTTGTTCTGCGTATGGTTGCACATGCAGAAAAAAATCTTTTTTAAATATTTAGATTTTTACTATAAATTTTGCAATTAGAAAATAAACTTTGATATGGTATAACTGTTAGTCATTAATTATTATGATAATTTTGTGTTACTCCACTGGCAGGAAATGACACAACTTTTATTGATTTTTAGTTAATTGGAAAGTGGTATAACATAAATATTAAAACAAAACCACGAATAAAATATCACTTTGTAGCTCTAACTGGGTTTAAAAAGCGTCTGGAATCATTGATATAAGTTTACAGTGTGTGTGACAATGCTAACTTGAATATTCGGCAACCACAAAGTGACATATTCATTACGCGCTGCTGAACTGCCAAGTATGAATACTTTATTCTTGACATGATGATACATGGTGATACATTACTGTAATTTATAGCATATTTGATTTTTAGAATACTTATAAGTCAGCTATGCGTTTGAACTTTTTAGTGATGATTTTCAAATGATTTGGATCGTTGTTAACATAAAAATTTGCCAATGTTGCCAATAGCTGGCTCGCTGTAAACCATGACAACAATTAGGTACTGAAGATGTATTCTTTTCACCTCAGTACGCCGCTTCTCTTTGATGATTATAATCATCAACATAAGCATTTGGCATTGTTTTATTGTTTTAGATAGGCCTATACACATAGCGAGATTTGACAAATAGAATGGTCCGTATGTTTAATTGGTGAGTATTTTATTATGTGTTAAATTTCCCCTTTTGCTATGAGAAATGTAATTTGAATGTTCTTAAACTATTTGTCAGCTTACAAATCCCACTTTGACCGGATTTTGACAAAATTGGACAAGAGCAGAATATGGTTTATTCTATAATTTAAATTGGTATTTTATATTGTTGATTATCATCAATATTCACATTACAACCAGTTTTCTAAGCTAGATTAAAAAAAACAAAGGTGGTTCCAGGACGGTAAACGATGCGAAGGCTGATGTTGACGGAATAAAGGGAACTGTCAACATGGCTCTAATTTGATCTAAATATTTCATTATTAGACATAGAAAACACATACATATATTTATTCTTTCTAATCTGTCAGTGTAAACAAAATAAATATAGACTTCAGATTAACCAAAGTATATAATTAAAGTGTCTCATTATCAACGGTAATTTTGTCATTGCAGTACAATTCTATGAATTTTATTTTATTTTATTTTTGATGGTATTTTCATTTTGCGCCCATTTTGTAAATACAAATGAAGAAAAAAGGTTATTTGACACCATACTTTATTTTCTCATGCAAGTTAGGTCCACATCTAAAATTTGCAAGGGAACGAATATAGCCGTAATTTAGGTCAAAGGGTGAATATACAATTTAAGGGGTCTTTCGATCTGTATTTTTGAAAAAAAATAAGTCGCTTCAAATTATATATACTAGGGTCAGATATTGAGGGTAGGGTCTATGTGATACACATTTAAAATATCAGAGCTTAATCTTAAACAGATTAAAAAAAAAATACCTGTTATTGTGAAGGACCGTAAAAATAAAATGTCAACTCAGCAACGAATTATATATATATATTTGATCATTTTCAAATTTTAAAGATCATAAATTGCTTTGTATGATAGTTTAGTGATATGTTAGTAGTTATAACACTTTTTGAAATAAAAATTGCTAAGACAGAACAGTGATTTTATTGTGAAATTATATAGTTGCTGAGTTGACATTATCGTTTCTGAGTTGACAAAGCACGATAATTGCACGTAAAAGTCATGTTTTAAGCGCATCTACGAGATTTCCAAACACTTGAGCCCCATTTTCTGAAAAAAAAATTGTTCATCATTCTAAAGACAAAAAAGAAATGGGATCATAACAAGCCTAATTTGAAAATGTATTTCGGAGGCCATTGTACAATACATACATGCCAATATAATGAGGGTAAATTTGATTTAGAAATTTAACTAAGTGTTATTTGTAGTTTTATTTATGTAAACAACCTTTAAAATACTCTCCCATTCTAATTCAATCAAAAGCAGCTTCTTTTCAACTGCATTTCACATTGACGGAGTTAAAATTTCAGTTTTAATTACAAAAAAGGGGACAGAAAGCAGAATTTAGTAAACTCAGCAACGTTTTTGTTTTCAACTCAGAAACGTTTTTTCATTGTTGTAAAAATGTCTACATAAGCGGATACTCTCTCAGTCTAATTTAATTGAAAACATATTTTTTATTGCATTTTACATTTATAGAGTTACGTTTTTAGTCTTAATTACATTAGTGAGACAGAAAGCTAAATTTGGTCAACTCAGCAACGTTTCCGAGTTGAGTGATCAACTCATAAACGTTGCTGAGTTGATCGAAATAATAATGTTGCTGAGTTGAATACGGACAACATAAAACGATCTTTAATGTATTTAAAATAGATGTATTATTGCCCACCGATGCGGTAGGGGGATGGCCATCATTATCAAGCACTTTGTTCAGTTTAACATGTTTTCAATGATTTTTTGCTAAATTATGAGCGTTTCTGAGTTGACACAGAAATTGAATACGCTTCAGGGGTGATTGTTTTAGTTATAAAATAGCAGTTCAGACTGAATGTTTACAAATATTTCACCTACTTCAAGATATTGGGACTTTGCAGCTGTCTCTGCATATATCAAAGTAATTGAATGGTATCACACCACAATTTGAGGAGTTTAGATAACACTGGCGTTGCTGAGTTGACCGGTTTGCGTGAGACAGCTAAAAAGCCCCAGTAAATGTATCCTTGGCAACTTTTTATATTGAGTTCATGTCTGTATATGAATAAATTCCGTTGAGCAATTGCGCTACAAAATAACTCGTGGTTAAGTTATTTTCAAGAGATCTTCCATGTTAAAACAGTCTATGTTTCAGGTGTTAGATATTGGGAGACATTGCATTTGTGTACAAATTCATGCATTTTAGCACATTGCATGTTGAATAAAAAAATATTCGTCAGAGATATTGAATTATTTTTTTTTCTCAGTTTATCGTATTGCTCATAGGACAATATTAAAAAAATTCGGACCCACACAATGCATAAACTCGCTCAGAATAGCCAAAAGACACTAAATGACCCTAAATTGTATATTCACCCCAAAAAGGGGGGCGGTGGACATTTTTAAATTTATATTAAGATTATTTTAATTTTTATTCGGGAACGCAATTAGTTGGGTTCCTCTTAATAAGCCCGGTACAATATACAATTAAAGGCGATTGTTGTGTTTTTATCAATTTGAAACACAAGATCATTAAACATGAAATTTTAAAATCGCAAACAAATTCCTCGTGGGCTTTCATCTTAAACTGATATAACATCATCACACCTATAGGCCTACTGTGTAAAAATTTCACTTTATCACCATTTTAAACTAGTTTTAACCTATTACATATACTATACACCTGTTACGCAAGTGTACCTGTTGAGTGGAAGTTCATTGGTTACAACCAGGAATCCCTTTTCGCCCCGTCTCCAAGACGCTTGATTGCCTTCACTCCAGAAATCTAATACAGGCTGACCATTGGTAGCCTTAGCAAAGCCTACCATACCAGCTATAGCGGTCCACCTGTGCTCGCACACCCAATCATTAGCACATCTACCATCTGGTAAAATGTCCACATCCATAATTCTGTAAAAAATGTGTATAAACTACATGTATAATATACTTCATATTATAATAATACAATTTATCATGCATTCCGTATCATATACTGATATATGTGTATGAATATACGTTCCGAATGCACAGAGACAATACATTCACATTGTATTGAAATTATATTATTATGTTTTTATATTTTTTTACGTAAATAACGTTAGTTCATAAAAATCATCTGGATATTGTGTGAAAAAATATTTGGTAACTGCATTCAAGACAGCTAATAAAATAATGTATGATTTATAATTAGTATAAACATATTTATTTTCAGAGGATTACATAATAGCTACAAAAAGCTAATTGAGTGGTTTCCTCGAATAGAATAGAATACAATAGAAAGATAGAAAGAAAACAATGAATAATCACAAAATGATGCTTTATAATTAAGTCACGACGTTGTCCAAATCAACTTGTTCGTTGCATACTGATTGGCAAATCATAATAAATTAGTTTCAGTCTGATTGACGGTAGGCCTACATAGCTACATGTCAAACTGGACTGGGTGAACGATTTCAATACCTATACCAGGTTTCAATACCAAGCTGAGTATTTACTCTATCCATGAAAAATTAACTAATATCCCAGCTATAATGCTTATCCAGATAAAAAAACGCCAAACAATACATCATCTTATTATATGAACAGTCAGCAACCACCGTCCACAGGCATCGACTTTTCTATATACAACTGTACACTGTACAAACTAACTATATATAATATTTTTTCTGATCATTTCATTGATCAGTCACAATAGCTGAACATTGTCATTCCATTCTACAACTATCACTCCATGATACACCATCTACCCCAATGTAATACAGAGAAGGCAGGTGACGGTTAGCCTACACCAGTGCTCCAGATAAGTTGTGCATTTTACACATAATTTTGTTTAAAATACGCAGCAACAAAGTATTTTGGAGGTACAAGTACGCACAGATTGCTCGGATTTACACACGCAGGTTTATTTTGTTGCGTAACTTCACATGCCATGTTTGTGGTTCTCATTCTGTTTTTGATCCAGTTCGTCACTGGTGGTGCTCACCCAAGTTGGTATGTTATTAAATGAGAGCTTCCAAAACAATTAATTTTATGATTTTAATAATCATAATTGGTTTTGCTTGATGTGGCTTCTGTTGATAATTGATATTCTCATCACACACGATCATATTATAGATTAATTATTCGGAGATAATTATATCAGTGTATTCACAATAAAATGCTTTCACGCATCGTTTCAAAAAAGGCTGCTGTGTATTATCGGATTCACATTCGCCGTGGTGAATGTTTTCCGCTGATTTCTCAGTCGTTTTTCCTTAAATTGGACAACACTATTTTTGAGTGATCCCGCGACTTCCCTCAAAATAGCATGATATAGTGTTGACTACTCATTTAAAAAGTTAGTCTATTTAACATGTAAATGTAACCAAATGTTGCCCTCTATAAACCCATCAGCTTTGTCCCAGAATTTCATTAAAGCGACACAATCAGTCCAAAATCATCAAAAAATCAGTATTTTTATGTTGGCTTCCTAATATGGCCAGAAGATGTGAACATGACCATTGACTAGAATGGCGTTTTTTTTATTTGTTGTGTTGCGCATTTACCATTTATGCGAGATATAAAGACAAAATTCACGTATTTCTTATTTTTGGACATGCATGTTTTTTAGTGAAAAAGGAAATTCGCAAAAAATCGTGAAATGAAAATTATTCCTAAGCAATTTTCGTAAATACAAAATAAAAACAGCGTGATAATAATTTGAAATGAAAGAATTTATCATTTACATGGTTGTAACCATTTTCAGTCTAAAGCAAAACAACTTCAATGATTTCACCTCTCGGGCCAGATAGAAAGTATTGTTGATCACTTGGACATATATCAATACGATGGGGGTGGTTATGTGTGACCAAGTGATCGGAGGCGGTCGTTTAATGGTGGTAGATGCATATCTGTAGCCCCCTGCTGTGTTCTCATTTTTTCTTTATGCTACCAACAACGACAATTATTTTCCTGGAAAAAAATATTACAGAATTATTTTTCATTTTGTTATCAACAACGAATTTTTTTTTCTTGAAAACGAGAATAAAATGATTCTTTTTTTTGCTTTAAGAAAAAATAATTTCCCTTTTAATTCGAGAAAGAAAATAATTATTTATAATTCTTTACGAATGTTCATAGGGGAAAGATTATTATGCACTGTACTGTAGTTGGACACATAAAATGTGAAAATCCATTGGCTGAGATATACAGTAAATTGGATATTTGTATGTCAAAATAATGCTTCCTAAAAAATAGAATGTACCAAAAAATCTACCAAACAATTCGAGGAAATGACATTTCAAAATAATATTACCATGTCATGAGTGTCACTCCATGATGACACACAATTAATGTTACACCATAACAGAAAGTCACTTGTTGCTACCTAGATCGTTTATCACCATCATCTATTTAATGTTGATAAAATTAGAAATCTGTATAATAATAAAAGTCCTGATAAACTAATCCGATAGAACTGATACCAAAAGCCCTTCATGTCATCCATTTTGTTATCTTTAAACACACCACTACAATATTTGCTTTGTCCGACCACTACATTCTAAGCCGGGAATGGAGAGTTATTATTGATCAAGAACAGACCAATTATCATGGTAGGCCTATGCATGGTGCTGTAATCAGCGAGGTGTGACCGAGCTATTGCTTGTGAGGGTTATCCATCCTCATTATGATCGAATGTGTTTTAAGTCAGTTAAAACGGGTTACCCTCAGAGCTCTACATTCTTAGCTGTAGAAAAAGCCTCGGCCTTCGTCCTCGGCCTTTTCCACAGCTAAGAATGTCGAGCTCCTTGGGCTTTATCCTATACGGAATGACACGTCGTCGGATACTTACTCCTCGTTGGTGTCCATGGGAGGTCCTATCTCGGTGTCGGTACCAAAGTAAAAACTACTCATGACTCGTGGCTGGCCATAGTTATAACCAAGAGTGATAGCCTGTGCCACTTTATAAAATCGCAAATCTTTATGTGTGAGCACCTCAAATCCTACCCCGCGACCTCGCTGAAAACAAATAATGCGTCTAAAATATTGCAACAATTTAATATAATAATTATAGTAAACAATAATTTAACGTGTAGGCATACTTGATCGTGGAGAACAACTGTTTCACTTGAGTACTTTTCTTCGGTTATCTACATAACCCCCTCGATACCCTCGACCCACAGCCCTCGACCGTCGACCCACAACCCCTCGACCCTCGAAATAAAAATAAGTTTCATCCCGATAAATATGGTAACCTAATATTTCTACTACCAAATATACCAAAAAACCCTTAAATACCCTTACAAACCCTTACATACCCTTAAAATCCTGAAATATCATAAGTACCCCTAAATACTCTTAAAACTATCACCAAGTAGGCTCATCGAACCTATTAAGTACCCTTGAATGCCCTTAATATTTTGGGTGGCCCTTGCGACAGCGGTTATTTTTAATCTTAGCGAGGGTCTCCCAGTCCTGTAATTTGGTGAAAAAAACGTACTTAGATCGCTAAGTACCCGCATAACACCCCTTACGCAATCTTAAATATCCGTACATACTTTTAACTACCCAAAATTACACTTAACTAAACTTAACTATACTTAACTACTCTTAACTATGCTTATCTAATCGTAAATACCATAATAAATATACTTTCGTGATACATGACGAAATTATTGATCATTTAATTATACTATAGGTGTTGTGAGAAATATTGATAAATGGAGAAGGTATAGTCTTATGATACCAGTGATGAAGTTTGTTATTGGTTGATTTGATAAAGTGTCGTCATCGGGTATACAAATACAATTATCATAATTATGTGTGTAGAGTGAAATTAACAATGTCCTCAGATGTGAAGCTACACATAACACAACGAGTGTCAAACTCTCAGCTAGCACATATAGTTTACATAAAGTTTTTTTTAATTAACATCGTCCTAGTCATCTCAAGAGTCTTCATCCTCTTTATCATCGATTGGTGTGGTGGGCCTCTCGGGATTGTGACACAGGCATTTTTCTGAGTGTTTCTGTACCATGCAATAAAGCATGCAACTGACGGAACAGATCCCAATGACCCTCCCCCGGATGGGAGTGAGGAGTACCACTACTCGCAATCATCCCATAGCGCCCCTGCAAATCTAGGACTCATGCCAAGGCCAAGTAATGCCCTATCTGCCAGGCACCAAGATTGTCAAGGGTGGAAAAGCTGAGATGTGGAATTTAGAAAGAAACAAGACACGACGCACTGCAACAAGCAATCCTGTGGACACGCTACTAAGCAATCATCCAAACCCAGAGGTAGGCCATACCATCTCCACAGAATTATGGCTGGAACATGAAAGACAATGCATGGGTTCCAATAATGAATAAAGCCCAAAACACACAGCTCGCGTATCTCACGCGGACATAAGCGTAGAAAATCGAATCCATACATTTGTCATGACTAAAACACACAGCTGGCGGACGTAAAGCGTACACCAAGCGTAACGCGCAACCGATCGCTCCTGGGGCGATTTTTCACGCTTACGCGTCTGTGCGCGTGGGAAATTCCGAATTTATGACGTCATTTAGTGGGATGAATGTTGGCTTTTCCAAGACTGTGAATATCAGGGCATATTCCAGCAAACACAACACATTGAACCAATGTTGGCTTAACGTTGGCCCACAGTCTGCGACACAGAGCATCGATGATACCGAGATGCCACAAAACAAGCGAACATTTGGTCGGAAATTGCGGTCATCTTAATTTGGAGACTGGTAATGATTCGTCATGGTTATAGACATTATCGTGAAGATAATAAAATAATATGATGAATAACAAGAGCGCACTATTAACCGCTATTATTGAACTTGAAGTTATCCCGTCCACAAGGTCAAATTATTGACGTAAAATGCGAAAAATTGAAATAAATCGTCCATTTAATTTTTTTTAAGACATTATTGAACTTGTCTAAGAACTTGTTATTAGCAACATGCTGACGCCGATGCCAACGACGCCGAACTTCAATTACAATAGCCAACCTGTTTTAAATAAAAATTAAAAGGCAGGTCAAAAAGACGAGTATATTGGTTTAAATTATATTTTTAACATCATCTTCAGGAATTTTAAGCATATTTAAAGGAACAAAATATCAACAAGGTAAAAGTCTTCTATGCACGCTAATATCAGATCATAACTTTCTTCTCTTCAGTTTTAAATATGTTTGAACAAGATTTAAAATAGTTAACCTTCATCTCCATACTATTTAATATTATTTTCACTCGCTTGAAAGTTGTGGATGGCGTCAGCGAGACACAACTTCAAGTGGGTGGAAATTATTATCAAAGCGACACAATCAGGCCAAAAATCTTCCAAAAGTCAAAATTGTATTTTCTCTTCTTTTTAAAATTATATGTCCATAATATGTGAACATGTCCATAGACTAGAATTGTGGAAGTCTTTTAAATTTGAGTAGCTGTGTCAACGTAGCAAGTGTGCCGAGAGCCCCATCTATCAGTTTTCCCGTATTTTGGACATGCATGTCCGAAATTAAATTTCGTCCTTATTTCTCGCTTAACTGGTAAAGGAGCAACACCAAATTTAAGTAGCTTACGCAATTCTAGTCTATGGACATGTTGACATATTATGGACATATCAAGGAGTCAAAGTAAAATGATGATTTAGGCCTCATTATGTCGATTTAATTGTCACTATAGAACAATGGGCGTGTCTACCGGGATCAACACCTCATGTGACCCAGATGCGAAATCAAGAGCTGTTCCGCTCGTTACGTTACGCTTGTCTTCCGCGTATGTGTGTTTTGATTTTACGCGCCTCTTCCGTCCGTAAGACGTGCGCGCCACTACGTACGTGAGCTGTGTGTTTTGGGCTTAAGGAGCATTCTGCATCAAATGCGGTCATCCAGCTGGTAGGCCTAAAGTGTAGTTGTTCAAAGCCCAAATGTGACCATGCGAGGTGAACCTGTTGTAAACAATGTGCTAGCTGAGAGACTACCATTTAAACACTGATAAAGACATTGTAAATTGCAATTGAACAGTCTGTACACATATGATAATTTTATTTGCATACCTATTTATGACACTTTTTTAAATCAACCAATTTTTTTCCAGACATTATGACTGATGTCATAGGACTACTCCAGTTATCAGTCATTTCAGCAACTTCTAGCTGAATACAATGACCATTATTTTCGTCGTTTATCACTAGGTTGCACCAATTAACAAGTCAATAACCACTGTAAGAGGTGTATTGTTTGGCTTGTATAATATCATGGCATTGATGTAGGCCTAGCTAAAATATAGAACAATAACATTTGAATAACTTTTATATTGCAAGTAAAAATGTTGTTGTAGAGAATATGTTATTCATGGTTCCAAGATTCATATAGAAAGTAGTTAAATTTTACTCACTTTGGAAAACGATTGCGACGTTTCGATCTGCCTTCAGCAGATATTGATCACGCAATGATCAGGGTTGGAGAAATTGTGCGGCACCATCAGGATGGGAGAAATTGTGAGGCACCATCTACCACATCACGTGTGACGACGACACCCACCACACCTACATTGGGGAGACGAAGAGACCCCTCAGCGTTCGATTCAAGGAACATTGTAAGTTTGATAAACCGACTGGGGTAGGAGACCACTGTTATGTCACCGGTCACAGTGTCTCCATGGATAATTTGAGAGTCCTATACAGAAAACAGGACTGGTTGAAACGCAAGGTGAAGGAGGCCATCCACATCAAGCAGAGAGCCTCTTCCATGAACAGAGACCAGGGCTACCAGCTGCCACCCATCTATGGTCAGATCATTCCGCGACCACCACCACCTAAGCCGAATCACCCACCCTGATCATTGCGTGATAAAGATCTGCTGGAGGCAGATCGAAACGTCACAATCGTTTCACCCTCAGCTCCAAAGTGAGTAAAATTTAACCACTTTCTATAAAATGTTGTTGCTTTCTTATATGCTCCACCATTTTGCCCCACACAAAATTTCATTTATCACTGGTGTTCATAAATTAAAAAGGTAATACCCACTGTCACCGTTATATAGTTTGTATTATATCATAAATATTTTGCAAAAAATGCGTAAAAATATCCTCTGGATATATTTGTAATTCTCATCCCCAAGTCAGCCAAATAAAATGTTACTTTTCTTGTATACCTTTTAGTGTTATTTAGGATGCATTTCAGACATTTGAATGGGTGGTTTGTGTTCATAAAAAAACCGACAGGATTTATTAAGCTCCTTGACTAATACTTAACAATGGGGGGGGGGGCGAGGGTATTGCGGGTCGAGAGTAGTGGGTCGAGGATTGTGGGTCGATGCAGATAACCCTTATCTTGATGTTTAAACAAAAACACTTAGGTAATGCCGATCTATCTAGTAAGAAGGTACGGTACATGCTGTGTTTGTAATGACCTGGGTGTCGTGGTTGTCCACAAATACTATCACATCCGGAGATGGCAGCATGTTCCAATCGGTGTCGTAGATCCTTGGTATCTGCCAGAGTGATCGCGCTGCATCCCTGATCTTAATACAGTAACGGAACTCTGTTACCATACCGAGATGCCTATAATCCCAAGCAGATACTTCTCCCTGCATGCCCGCATCTATTACCTGACAATAGCAAATCAATACATAGAAAGATTAAAATAATCATGTAAAAATAGCAGACGGGCACGAACGTATACCCATAACTATACACTGGCAGTTAGCTCGGTAGGCTACTGGCTGAAGACTATGACATGCGCGCTTTCGATTCTAGGCCAACAATGTCTATATAACAGCACTGTACATTTCTAAGACAAATGTGTATTCTTATTTCCAAAGCTGAAAAATTTAAAACTTATTAGGCCAACGAAATATGTTGAAAATCTATTACTTGAATATTCCAGGAGCCATTTTCTTGTAAAGCTGTAGCTGCAGTTCTGTGAAGTTTTTCATTTAATGTGTCCTAGAGCTTATTCATGTTAAGTGGATGGTGCGATAAAATGAATATTGAAAAGTTGACGCCGCTCTTGGCATCATTGAAATTTATTGGGTATATATGATTTTATTAATAATATTATGGCGTCAAGCGTCGTACGTCATATATATTACGTTTCATCCGACGACTTTTGTATTTAATATCTCAGTATCATCCTACGAGCGGGTTTTTTTTGGATATTAATTGATTGACAGTATGACTTTATTGTAGCACATATTTTATGTTGATTACATAATTAGAATAGTTTATTTAAGGTTTCATATTAAAGTCAGATTTACAAATAATATGTATATATCCAATAGGGCTTATCAATTAAATTTATTTATCCAAAAATATATATTCCTTTTATCTACTTCTCATTTTGAGATTTACAAGTTCAGAAATGACAATGAAACGATGCAACAGCTTTTTTATAGTATAACGTGCTTAAGATGAAGAATATATATTTCTTCAATAAATTATATATTGCTTCGGAAGAGCAATCTCTGTTATTATATTATTACGAATCGAATGGTGTGCACTCTCTACAAGTGGGTATTTAAGGAGGACATAATGACGATATGCTACCTCGAGATAGAAGTACGGTTTCTTGTTAAGTCCAAAGTGATCCTGTCTGAGGTAATCAAGAGATGTCCAGATCTTCTCTATGTCACCAGGGTACATGTGTTTAGCGGCATCGATCCTGTAGCCGGCAACTCCATAGCTATTCATTCTGTTTAACAGCTCCACATACTTATTAGTAGTCTCTGGTACCGACTGGTTTAAATCCAACAGATGTTCTAATCGGCAGTTTCGAACCTAATAACCCAAATTTATTTCTTTTGACTAAGCACATAATCATACGTGCACAGTGGACACACAGTAGATGCTGAAATACATACAAAAGATACAGCGAAGAATCTACAAAACTTCTGTTTCAGGTTGCTATGAGCCATAACAAATTAACTGAAATAAAACAGGTTACATCTAGGGAAAATATGTACTGGACCTGAGCATGGTCATGGTAGTCACGTATAGTACATCCATCTGGACAGTGTTCACAATTGTGGAATTCAGAATCTTCATAAGGTACCCCAGGATAGGAGGAATGTCTGCCATCGTACCCACTACCAGCCGTCCCAGTGCCCCATAGGTCGTAACCTGTCATGTGGTTCATCACAACGTCCACATAAATTCTGTAAAATGGTGAACAAAGAATTCATCATCTCATCCGCTAACGGTAACCCCTTAACCGCCAAATTATTCAATCTGAATTTTCACCCACTTGAATTTGTGTCTCGCTGACGCGATCCACAACTTCAAATGAATGAAAATTATTCAAATTTGAAAAAATGGAGGTCAACTGTTTGCAAATATTGCTGATTGATGTCACATTTTATCTTTAACATGTTTCAAAGGTGGTACTTAATGTGCTAATAAAAATGAAAACCCGAATATATGCGGCACCGGCGATTAAAGGGTTAACTCGAATCCTTACCAAAGCTTGATATATCTGTATATTGTGCTTTCCGTATATTGACATATAGGTATTGCCGCATCTTAGCATTTTTTCCTGCTCAAGTTTTACGTCGCATAAATCACAAAATCCATTGCTTTCACGTTTATCAAGAAAACATGAATGCCAGTTGTAGGCTAGGTAATTTCAAAATGGCTGCAGAAAAACCCCATCTGCCCAAAACAGCATGAAACTTATGAATATAGCAGCCACACAATCTATCACACAACTGCAGAGATAATGTGGTAAATTTACTGAAATAGCAACACGTATTTGTCTTCCAATCATAATAGACATGAATACCGATGTGAAATTGCAGATTTGTTATATGTTTTCAAATGTATTAATCGTCACTATGACGCAGCCTGCTAATAATATCTAAGTACTTTAAAACTCATCTCTGGGATCTGGCAATGCGAGCCTTGCTTCACGCGTACAAATTGGTAAAACAGAGTGTTTTAAAATAAGTTTATTTAACAGAATTGTTCCACTGTGGAACGCCCTCTTGCAGAAATTGAGGGACGCCGATTCTCTTTATTGTTGTAAACGTTAACTTTTAAAGCATTACGACAACCTTGCTATATATTTTGATACATATAATGTAGGCCTATGTACCTGTTTGTGTAATCGTTGTGCTCCGCGTTAAAACTTTGTTATAGTCAGGGTGTCAAACTAGAAAAAGCTGATGTCGCTAAACATTTTTAGTACAAGCAAGAGACCACTTTAAATATTATCTTTAGCATTCCTAGATACCATATTGAGGTGTCTCCAAACTGAAATTGAGCTTTTTAAGTATTTTATATGTATTTTAAAAACATACCCATTTATTGTCTATTTTAGAGGTAAAATGCAGTTTTAATGATTCTCCGCTTTGACATAATCTTCCCTAACACAAGTCCTTCTACACGGAATAGCCTGATTTTTTAAACTCGTCATTTAAAATAGCTTAGTCTTTACCGAGTAATAGACATAACTTGATATCACGAATATAAATAGTTGTTTTTAAATTAACAATGATAAAAATATCCCGTAAAAAAATTAGATAATTATTCAATCTGTGAAAGTTGAACTATTTGTATCTATTTTGATTTTGCGTTGGGTTGGATATGATGAGCTGCTTCGCTGTGCAAATATGCAACTCTATGTTGTAGTTATTATCTGGTTATAACTTTTTTAGCATAGATTAGTTATGTAATTATGCATCTTCCGGGATGCAGACATGTGCTCAGTATACAGTCGCTGCGCTGTCCCTGTGGCTCGTAATTTTTTGTGAGCCGCTCAACTAAATAACACGTAATTTTGTATAAAGGCACTGCACTGTATGGACGCAAAACAAGGGATGGTGATTGTAGTTCAGCATTTTTTACGAAATGGCAGCTATTAAAATTGTCGATTATTTGTGAATGCAAAATCCAAAGAATCTCTAATCCAAGGTGATTATGTAGGGATTGTTTATCTTTTTTAGGTTATGGTAGCGTTTCAGAAATTTTAATAAAATGGTAGTCATTTTAATTTTGTAATATCGTTATTTCAAGAACCGCTTCTCAGCATTACTTGTGAAAACTAAACACTGCTTAACTGCATGACTGCAACTGAAAAGGTTTGGTCGCTGTTCAGTGATTGTCAAGAAAATTGTAGCTATTTATCATTTTTGTAATACTTTTTTGTTGTAATCTAGTCATTTTGTTTGACACCAATAATTAGGTATAATGGTAGTAGCATTCGAACCCAGTATCTCTGACTTTCGAGCCATAGCCGAACTGAGTGAGCCATCGTTCGTGAACCAACCGGAATAAGACATGAACAGGATATGATGTTTTATCACTGATCGAACAAGTTAAGCATTTTTGTATTTTTGATAAAACAAGTAGGTGAGTTTATAGATAACTGAAGCTGTCGCCACACAACCTTATACAACTTTTCTATCCCGGCATAGAACAATCATCGATGGAACTGCAAAATAAAAATAGTTAGCGAGATGATCACGAATCTGGAAGGAGGTCGAAGGAGCAGACATTTTAAGGATGTTGTAAAGTGAATTTTGCAATGTTCCACTAAAATACTCTTGATGGTGAGCCCAGGCTGGCAAATATAGAAGCGAAATTATGGACACTAGAGAGAAACACTCTAATACGACTATACATGATAATATCAGAGATATTAGAGACATGCACAATCATTATAATTATCAGATTATGGTGTTATTCATTTGTAATACTGGGTTTGATGCAGAGAAATTAGAGCGGGCTCTAAGTTCTTTGATTGACATATTCAGTATTCGGTGGATTCAGTTTCTACCATAAATATGAAGTAATTGAGTAACTGTGTTTGTCGAGACACTCGTCATCTACTAATATTATGTCGACTAATATCCTTGTGATTTCTTGTGATTTATTTGTTGTTAATTGTAAGATATATAACCCAACAGATATTTAGGTTATATACTGCTCTTCATATATTGGTTATATATTGCTCTCCATATATTTAGTTGGAAGAAAGATGCCAAATAGTGTGAATGTTTACTTCACACAAACGTGTCAAAATATTTTAGATTTATCTATGTGGCTTATTTCAAGAAAGTAGTCATTTTGGAAGTCAAATTTTCTGGTAGAAAGGCATTAGATAATCGCATATGCGGTCACTCTCTTACAAAAATCAAATCTACACAAATTGTTAATATCAACAACGTAAGAAAGCTTGCTAAAACCACCAAATTATTTAGGCCATATAGCCAAATAGGAAAATGTTTTACTGATATACCATATTTCTACAGCTATCAAGAGGGCAATTTGGATCTAGTGTGATGTTTTTCCTGTGAGGGTGGGGAGATAGGGCATGGTGGGTGTTGAGAGTGTTTTTCTTCACTTGCCCAATAAGGGGTTCTGGGTATGTCTAGGGGATTCACCCCCAGGTACGCCCAGACGTTCAAAAGTGGCACCGCTATCTTCGGGTCAGATAGTCCCCAGAGTAACAACAGACCAACAGCTAAGGGTAACTCCATTTATCCCGCGTGTGAGACATAATGTAAAACACTCTTTTGCCGGTTGTTTCAAGGCTACCACGGCCAACATCAGTGCCTACACTGTAGTGACACTGTACTGACAGTGCCTGCACTGATACGGGAGCTGCATTGGCACCACTGTTGAACGGATGAGCCAGGGTACGCCACTGGCAATCAATCAATGGAGCACCAGTGGAACGAAAACACTCTTTAACTGTTCACTCCCACACCCATGCCATCTCTTGCACAGCATTATGTTGTATCGCTATATTGTATTGTTTTTGTTGTAGGCCTATTACAAAGTAATTTACATGACCATCTCGTCAGAAAAGTGTCGTCAAGGCTTTTTGGATTATATAATTTATGTTATTTTAAGTTTCTCGTGCTGTATATGGATTGTGTGATCAATTCCAACTCCGGTATGCTTGTCATGTGAGGCATTGGTAGTGTGTCATTTAGATTTTCATTCTTGTTGAACTACAATAATAAAACATGTATGTATGGCATGGTAATGCATCTTTCGATTGATGGATCAACTTCATATTTTGCACAACTATAGACCGATGGTTGCCTGCAACAAGGTTAAATGACACTCTCTTATATTTTCACATGTTTCACTAACGTGAGACCTGCGCAGGTCACGTAGTGGTTTGAGACAAGTCGCCCATGTCAGAGGTTTAGCTGTGGTCAATTGGATTTGTCAGATTGTTATTTGAAATAAATCAATTTGGTTGTGTTTAAAATGTAATAAAATGTATTAATTCTCCCTACTCAATCTGATGGATTTCCCTGAGTAGGGATACTAAATCGTTTCTACTGTAAAAGCACGATATGGGCAAACGTTATTGTCAAGTAGGAACACGCCGGAAGGTTTTTAGAGAAAACATATTGTGAGCGCCAGGTTATCTAGTATAAACCATGGAATCATACATGTATGTGACCCTGTGACATATTTTGAATGTAATGTGAAAATTTCAAATGAATCTGTGTATCCATTCCAAAGTTATGAAACATTTTATTGGGCTGGAGTTTGTTTAACCCGAGATAAACCGGAATTATTATTGTAAAAATGGGTGATAATGTCAAAGGTAAAAATCATATTTCAGCTTGGAAACACCTGGTTTGGGTTTTTAGAGATGCTAGAGAATGTCTTGGCATCGGTCTCCATCTTGTACTAAAATGTTTAGCGAAAGTGTTATCTGGGCACATATCCCAGTTTGACGCCCTGGCTATAAATATTTATTACTCTTTAACATATTTTCAATTGTATGATGATGGTGTCTGAGCTTGTAGGTGTATAGGCATACTAGTCCAGGCCCTGCCATAAAGTCCCGTATGCATATCTTTAGCCATAGATGTTGACGGTTGATTTGAATATAGGATACCTCTAGCATCAATATTCTACTAGGTTTATTTATTCAATTTACAGCGAAACTCAAAAATCGGCCATTTTCCAAGATGACCGCCATTTGGCCAAGGTCAAACTTTAAATTGACATAATTTTGACAGAATAGGAGCAGATTCATGATTTTTGTGTCTACTATAGGGTTTTCAGGTATGCCCTATCCAGTGTGGCCAGAAATAACTTTTGATATTGCATTGTGGGTAAAATCAAAGATGGCCGCCATATGGCCAAGGTCAAACATTAAATTGATATCATTTTCCACTGAATAGGAACAGGTGCATGATTTATGTGTCTACTACACGGTTTTTAGGTATGCCCGACCTAGTAGTGTGGTCAGAAATTACTTTGGACGTTGCATTGTTGGTAACAAATCCAAGATGGCCGCCATTTGTACAAGGTCAAACAATAAATTGCTATCATTTTCGATATATTAGAAGCATATTCGTGTTTTTTGTCTCTATCATGGGGTTTTCAGGTATGCCGGACATTGTAATGTTGTTGTAAAATATCCTAGATATTGCATTGTGAGTAAAAAATCCAAGATAGCCGCCATTTGTTCAAGGTCAAGTAATAAGTTGATATCATTTTAGACAAAATAGACACAGATTCGTGTTTTTTGGTGTCTATCATGGGGTTTTTAGGTATGCCGGACATAGTGGTGATGTTAAAAAGATTTTAGACATTACATTGTGGTTAAAAAATTCAAGATGACTGCTATTTGTTCAAGGTCAAACAATAAATGGACATCATTTTTCACAGTATAGATACAGATTCGTGATTTCAGTGTCAACCACGGTGTTTTAAGCTATTCCCGGCTTCATGTTGTGGTCATGAAGTACTTTAAACATTGCATTGGGGGTAAAAAATCCAATAAGCCCGCCATGTGTTCAAGGTCAAACGTTAACCTCATATAATTTTCGATACAATAGAAACAAGGTTTATGAGTTGTATGTCAAGCATAGAGTTGTTATATACGCTTGATCTAGTGTAATTTTTAGAAATAATTTCCGACAATGTCTACATACCTAAAAAACAGATGTCGGTCATCATGTAAACAAAATGAGTTGAGATACATCGATGATTGTGGTGTCTACCATAGAGTTTTTAGCTCATTCCAACATTGTGGCGTTGTCATTTTAGACGATATGACTGATGGTCATTATATAAAGAGAGACAACTATGGCTATAAATGGGCATTGTGTCCACGATTATGACTATAAAAATCGCGGGCTCGTCCCCTTCTGGCATTCAAGTTTCAAAGAAACAAAGTGTTAGCTCCTCACTCACTTGTAAATATTTAATATTGTGGGGAACCTCTGTGACCAAGAGACCGTGCTCGGCCTCAGACCACCGGCGCTCGAATTTCGAGTCCTGTGCCTGGAGGGCAGTGTCATCTCATTCATCTCACCATACTCAGGAGGTTGTCCTGGCCCAGTTTAGCATATAAATTATGTGCACAAAGATGGCCTACAACCCCATTCATCCATGCTTTTTGAGTCATGAACAAACAAGAAAATGTGCATGGTTCTTGAGAGTTTTTTTGTGAAATGATGAGTTCCTTGAAGTTGATTTCAAATTTGAAGATATGTTTTCTGGTAGTAGTTATCTGAAGGAGTTGTGGGACCCCGGAGAAGACCATGCAAAATCATGGAACTAAAGTCTTGAAATGTTGCAGATATTTGCACAGAGAATGATATAAATGTAAACAGTGATATTGTTAATTCTACAGATGAACGCACAGTGGACTTTCAATTGGCTATATCCAGAATCAGCACAACCAACTGCATTGCCGCTTCCAGATTACATACAATTCACTTTTTCACGGGATTAGAAACCCCTTTGACTAATTCATTTGGACAAGATCATTATGGGAAGAGCCGTAAATTCGTGAACATGTTAACAGAAAAACATATGGGTTTCAGTTACAGTTACAAAATTGTAAGAAGGTCTACAAAAAACTTCTTGAAACCAAGCAACACACCAAATTTGAAAGTCATAGAAGAAAGATCTTCACAGTCCGACCTTCACTGTGTATTTGCTCTCACAGAAGCTGACTAACGCGAATGTTTGCTATCCCTCATAAGGTGTGGTCTGCCATATAATGACAATTTTGCTTCAGATAACTTCCCCACATAGGGATGATCACATTCGCTAGTATAGTGCCTCTCATGCGTGTGGTAATTATGCATCTGATGATGTGTTTACATTATTTGAGGCAGATATCCCCTGCAAACCCAACAAAAGTTCACTTTGAGGGACAATTGACCGAGTGCGATGACATGCATTTTACTGGTCACCATTTAGCGGACTTCATGACAAAATTAGGTCATTTAGAAAAATTAAACATTCGAAAAATAATTATATGTGTATTTTTCCGCAGGTTCTAGAGGCATGTTAAATTCGACAAGTACCTTGAGTTATCAATTAAAAGTGGGGAAAGGATAAGACGTGCTGGAGGAGTTGAACGTGTCGACTTAAATGAAATATCAGCTGAAATTCAAATACCAAAGAAACTCGAAAATTTTTGGACATCCCCATGCAGCTAACAAAACCAATTTGCAGCAACGTGGCCTCAGTCTGGCTTCTTCAATACCAGTGTTCGCCCAGCAGGATGTTCTCCTTAGTGGATCCGTCACAGACGAAGGGATTGTGCCGGCACAATTTCTGCGTGCCTCCCATATAGACTTCATAAGTAAATAAATTGGTTTGTAATGTTAAGGAAGCAGATGTAATGATGTGTGACGGAAAGCGTCGTAAGTGCAAAAAACGCGGACAACAATGTGTTCTTGAAAGTCTCATCACATATTATAACACACCTTGCCCCATCAGGTCTGACCAGTTATTTCTGGCCACACCACTAGATCGGGCATTCTTGAAAACCTTATAGTAGACACAAAAATCATGAAGCTGCTCCAATTCTGTCGGGAATTATGTCAATTCAAAGTTTGACCTTGGCCAAATGGCGGATATCTTGGAAAATGGCCGACTTCTGAGTTTCGCTGTAATTTGAATCAAAACACCTAGTAGAATATTGATACTAGAGGTATCCTATATTTAAATCAACCGGTAAAATCTATGGCTGAAGAGATGTATACGGGACTTTATGGCAGGGCCAGGACTATACTCCCTGTTCTCAGTTAACCTGCCATGTGGTACTATTTGTTTAATGAACGCAAATGTATTAATATGTACATGTAAGTTTGTGAGGGAAATATTGTAAGCTTTACGTCATTTCTATCTGACGATACACTTTGCACCATTTTATTTGTTTTGTGTTATGATTAATCATTTTAATGATACTTTCAATTTTTTTTTTAATATTTTGCAACTGAAGCTATACATGTTTATCGTACTTATTTTATATATGTCCTTCTGTACATCGAGTACATCTATGAACATAATTTATTATTATTATTGTTGTAATTTTTCTTTTTAGCTCCTCAAAACCATGATAAAAATATAAGAAAAATGTTTTACTAAATATTTCCATAATGTAGGAAAAAATGGATAACGATTAAAACATAGAGTCAAGTGAATTTTGTAAACACATTATTTGAAACACTAACCACAATATTTTATAAAATATCCAATCGATGTAAGTAAAATATACTGTCCTTAATGTTACCAGAAGGTTTAAAACATTTGTTTTAAAAAATGTTTTCTCAATATTGAGTGTTCTAATATAATATATACTTTGCTAAAAATAGCATGGTGATATTTAGTCAAACATCTGTTTATTGATATATTGTGTGTTGGGACGTTCCGAATCTGATCGTATTAGTTGCTGATTGTTTTACCTGACATGATGTCTGTTACATGTTTCCACCATCTGGGCGAACTGATCTTCTGTGCCACTTCTGGTGCCCAGTATGTAGCTGACTGGCTGGTATCGTTCCCACCATGGACGAGACACTGAACTCTCATAAATTACTGCGTTTTCTGTGGCTGGTGAAACCTACAGCAAAGTGGGCATACGCAAAATCAGTGTAAGGCTTGGGTATAGACTTGATGTTGTGCGTCTGGGAGGGTCACACATTGGGCTAAAGTATATTGCTCTAAAAACCCAGCAGAATTTAGTATTGCTAAGTATATTACATCAATCAGATATCTAGTAACAAGTAAAAAACGTTTTCAGTGTACTAGACTGTTTTCCTAATACTGAAATTTATTAATACGAGTATTATCAGATAAATAAATAAATCTCAGAATACAGTTAATATTGTATTTCAATACATATTCTGCATATATTATAAGATAAAATGAATAAATTAATCATACTATATAGGCATTGCATGTATCTGTTGTCGACTAGCTTTTTTATGAGAGGTACAAGCTCCCTAGGGCTGGGACAGCTCCCGGATTGAAACTCGATGGGTCACTAAAGAGATGTGTCATAATAATACATTTTTTCTAGTACTATTTTGCCAGTTTCTATACATACTAGAGACTATAGACGTACTGTACTTTGATGTTATGAAAATCTTAAATATGCAAGATTATTTCTTTATTGTCATTTAAATGGTTATTTATTGTATATGAAACGTGATGATAATTTAAAGTGTTAAACAGTGTTAAATAAATATATGTAGTTTAATTTAAAAGATTGGTTTCCTATTTAATAATAGGTGTTATATTATAATGTGACTTGTAATACGTGTTAGCGCTGACACAGGGTGGAGAATATGATAACCATCTTAATGAGACTAATATGTGGAGTAAATGAATACCATACCAAGCCCTACATCACCACATAAAACTTTGTCCATGCATACAACATTAATGAATGTGGAATGGTGCCCGATGACAAAAAATGGATCATGTAATGTATATAACCTTATAAGACAATACAGATTATTTCGATTGATTAATAATGTCAGTTTTTGTGACAATTACATGTAAGTTACATCGTTTTGCATCATGGTATTTTTGAATTTTGAATTGAGGTTTAATTATTTTTAAAAGCTTAATAAATAAATAAAACTTGAAACAGTAATGTTGTATACGTAACTGCTCAAATAATGCATGCTCTCAGCGGACGCATAGGTTATTGTTGGAAAGTGTTGGTTTTGTGTTGGACCAGCGTTGTAGATGATGGACTGTCATTGAACTGGCATTGCGTAGCAGTTTGTGATTTATGGATGCGGAGGAATGTGGTTTACTGGACTGATTTGAGAACAGTTGCAATTGGCGGGTTGCTGTTGACGTTGTAGATCTGTTGTAGATGACGCATGTCTAGATTGAGCGCGCTCTCTCTCACCACTCAGGTGGAGGAAAGTACCTTTATTTCAAGGAGGTGATTAAAATTACACGGGCGAAAAAATACACACGAAACATGACGTTGGCGTACGACTTTATTCACCCCCGTGAAAAATTATGTATGGTCTCAAAACAATAATTTTCACAATTTGATCATTTTATATTGGATTGTGTCAAACCATTCAGTCCATCCAAGATTACGTAATAGAGCGGAGCAACACCAGTCCCCGAGAAAAAGTTAGGTTGAAAAAAAGATCCCCCTGTGTTTAACAAGCTCCGTGCAATTCAAAACGATAGTACGCATGCGTGTCGACCGTTTCCATGTAGCATTATATATTTTTATGTGGCAAACATGTATATATCTCGGCTCTCACATCTTCAAAATCAGTTTTGGTTTTAATCACTTCTATTAAACCACCTATGCTGTTCTCACAGAATCACAGTGGCATGACACCCACTGTTGAAATGGAACAGCCCTGGCCATTATAGTTATATAGTCATAATTAGGGCTATTCCATTTCAACACGGGATCTCATGTCCCAGTGCATTGAAATGTATAAAATACTTTATAAAAACAACAACACAAAATGAAACGAACCGCTCTATTAGTTCGTCTTCCAGAAACAGCATATATGCGGTTATTATTGCGATTGTCAACGAGTGTTGGTATATCTATGGAATTGCGTTTGAATTCTCAAAACAAATATCATATACATAGATATATAGATATATAGAAATTGTCAAGATACTTTGTATCTTCGGGATTTATTGCGAATCGTAAAATTAATGATAAGTAATGATATATTATTTTCAACTCAAACTAATATAGTGATACAATGTTTTGTTTTCCAACATCGTATCAATATAATAAACTATTATACAAACGTGATTACATGTTAGTGTCACAGCCTTACCTGAACTCCACAAAAGCCGTGCGGACCCAGAAAGCTGACACATTCCTTCTCTATATCAGACCACTTCCATTCGAACAAATGAGTGATAACACGTCTGTTACCCTCACAATGAGGATCATGCCACTCAGATATACCATCACCTGTAATACATACATACAAACAAGTGAGTGATAACACGTCTGGCACCCTCACAATGAGGATCATGCCACTCAGATACATCATCACCTGTAATACATACATACAAACAAGTGAGTGATAACACGTCTGGCACCCTCACAATGAGGATCATGCCACTCAGATACATCATCACCTGTAATACATACATACAAACAAGTGAGTGATAACACGTCTGGCACCCTCACAATGAGGATCATGCCACTCAGATACATCATCACCTGTAATACATACATACAAACAAGTGAGTGATAACACGTCTGGCACCCTCACAATGAGGATCATGCCACTCAGATACATCATCACCTGTAATACATACATACAAACAAGTGAGTGATAACACGTCTGGCACCCTCACAATGAGGATCATGCCACTCAGATACATCATCACCTGTAATACATGCATACAAACAAGTGAGTGATAACACGTCTGGCACCCTCACAATGAGGATCATGCCACTCAGATACATCATCACCTGTAATACATACATACAAACAAGTGAGTGATAACACGTCTGGCACCCTCACAATGAGGATCATGCCACTCAGATACATCATCACCTGTAATACATACATACAAACAAGTGAGTGATAACACGTCTGGCACCCTCACAATGAGGATCATGCCACTCAGATACATCATCACCTGTAATACATACATACAAACAAGTGAGTGATAACACGTCTGGCACCCTCACAATGAGGATCATGCCACTCAGATACATCATCACCTGTAATACATACATACAAACAAGTGAGTGATAACACGTCTGGCACCCTCACAATGAGGATCATGCCACTCAGATACATCATCACCTGTAATACATACATACAAACAAGTGAGTGATAACACGTCTGGCACCCTCACAATGAGGATCATGCCACTCAGATACATCATCACCTGTAATACATGGGTGAATATACAATTTAAGGGTCATTTAGTGTCTTTTGGCTATTCTGAGCGAATTTATGTATTGTGTGGGTCCGAACTTTTTTAATATTGCCCTATGGGCAATACGATAAACTGAGAGAAAAAATTAATTCAATATCGCTGACGAATATTTTTTTATTCAACATGCAATGTGCTAAAATACACGAATTTGTACACAAATGCAATGTCTCCCAATATCTAACACCTGAAACATAGACTGTTTTAACATGGAAGATCTCTTGGAAATAACTTAACCCAGAGTGATTTTGTAGCGCAATTGATACGTTCAACGGAATTTATTCATATACAGACATAAACTCAATATAAAAAGTTGCCAAGGATACATTTACTGAGGCTTTTTAGTTGTCTCACGCAAACCGGTCAACTCAGCAACGCCAGTGTTATCTAAACTCTTCAAATTGTGGTGTGATACCATTTAATTACTTTGATTTATGCAGAGACAGCTGCAAAGTCCCAATATTTTGTGGTAGGTGAAATATTTGTAAACATTCAATCTGAACTGCTATTTTATAACCAAAACAATCACCCCTGAAGCGTATTCAATTTCTGTGTCAACTCAGAAACGCTCATAATTTAGCAAAAAATCATTGAAAACATATTAAACTGAACAAAGTGCTTGATAATGATGGCCATCCCCCTACCGCATCGGTGGGCAATGATACATCTATTTTAAATACATTAAAGATCGTTTTATGTTGTCCGTATTCAACTCAGCAACATTATTATTTCGATCAACTCAGCAACGTTTATGAGTTGATCACTCAACTCAGAAACGTTGCTGAGTTGACCAAATTTAGCTTTCTGTCTCACTAATGTAATTAAGACTAAAAACGTAACTCTAGAAATGTAAAATGCAATTTAAAAATATGTTTTTAATTAAATTAGACTGAGAGAGTATTCGCTTATGTAGACATTTTTACAAGAATGAAAAAACGTTTCTGAGTTGAAAACAAAAACGTTGCTGAGTTTACTGAATTCTGCTTTCTGTCCCCCCTTATTGTAATTAAAACTGAAATTTTAACGCCGTCAATGCAAAATGCAGTTAAAAAGAAGCTGCTTTTGATTAAATTAGAGTGAGAGAGTATTTCAGAAGTTTTTTACATAAATAAAACTACAAATAACACTGAGTTAAATTTCTAAATCAAATTTACCCTCATTATATTGGCATGTATGTATTGTACAATGGCCTTCGAAATACATTTTCAAATTAGGCTTGTTATGTTCCCATTTCTTTTTTGTCTTTATAATGATGAACCAATTTTTTTTTCAGAAAAAGGGGCTCCAGTTTTTAGAGATCTCGTAGATGCGCTTAAAACATGACTTTTACATGCAATTATCGTGCTTTGTCAACTCAGAAACGATAATGTCAACTCAGCAACTATATAATTTCACAATAAAATCACTGTTCTGTCTTAGCAATTTTTATTTCAAAAAGTGTTATAAATACTAACATATCACTAAACTATCATACAAAGCAAATTATGACCTTTAAAATTTGAAAATGATCAAATATATATAGATAATTCGTTGCTGAGTTGATATTTTATTTTTACGGTCCTTCACAAAAACCCATATTTCTTTAAAATGTGTTGGAGATTAAGCTCTGATATTTCAAATGTGTATCACATAGACCCTACCCTCAATATCCGACCCTAATATATATAATTTGAAGCGACTTATTTTTTCTCAAAAATACAGATTGAAAGACCCCTCAAATTGTATATTCACCCACATACATACAAACAAGTGAGTGATAACACGTCTGGCACCCTCACAATGAGGATCATGCCACTCAGATACACCATCACCTGTAATACATACATACAAACAAGTGAGTGATAACACGTCTGTTACCCTGACAATGAGCATCATGCCACTCAGATATAACATCCCCTAATGCACACGACACTGTTTTTTTTGTAGTGATACACGCCGCAGATTGCAGCCTGTATCAACCAAGAAAGCAGTACGACCACCTACATGTCTCACTGATATTTATAATTCTCTGATGTAGGCCATGGGCACCCACCGTGCACCCCCCCCCCCCCCCGCATTTCACCCACACCAACTTTTTTTTCAACCTTGAAATCGTCGCCTCGGAGCTAAAGGATCCTATCTGCCACTCTAACGAGTGGCAGATAGGATTCTATAGCTCCAAGGCGACGATATGTCTAAAACATGAAATAAAATGTTGACAGCAAAAAATAGCGATGAACTTTATATTTTGACCCCTTATGGGGGGGTACCCCCAAACCTGTCTAAAATTAGGGGGTAGGGTTACGCAAAAGTTTGTCGTTGAAGTTGTGGAACCAATCTGGACTTGTGATATACCATATAACAGATAATTAAATTCCCGTTCTCGTGATATATCACACATTGCAGTAGAGTAAGTAGTTGTCTCTCCACATACGCTCAAGCACGATTTTTTCTTATAAAATAATCAAAATAAACAACAAAACAAACGATTCAACAAGGTGAAAGAAAACGCCTTAAGAAAATGTAATTATTGGACATATCCATATCTGGTCTATATTTTCTGAGCCGAGATATGTGTATGCTTAAAAATGAGTGCTATTTATATTTATGAATGTCCTATATTTTTTTTAACATATTGAAGCCTTACATGAAAATATTTGTATTTAGCACGGGCTGAAATCTAAAACATTATTTTTTTCTCGGAATTCTTGTGTATAATTTTTTATCCACTTGTTTTTACATAATTTGTGTGTGCTGAATTCGAATCTGTCGGATAACATTCTATATTTGGTGACCTTCACCTTCAAATTAGCAAAACACAAAAAGGCTGCCAAAATGTAAAGAAACCCCTTATTTTCTACGTTTTTTTCGCACAAGATAGCACAATTGATGATTTCTGCAAGATTTTTATTATATGTTTTATTTCCAACGTCTTTGGAAATAAATAACCTTTATTTGACCTTTAAGTACAAGATGCCAGTCGTTTTTTTTATATATTTACTGTTACTATAAGTATACCGCTAAACATGTTGACGATAGTATGATTTATTTATGTTAACATAGTGGACCAGAAATAAAAGTTACGGACGAGTAAATTTAAATGAAAAAAATCCTAAGTGGCGGCGAAATTCACCTTTATACGAACAAGTAACAAAATGATTATCAAAATGTAAATTAAACATCTTTTTTTTATTTGTGGTACAAAATTGCTCAATATTTTTTGTTTTGTATGCCTTGGGGGCCGAAAAAACATTTCTGGTGTTTATTGTTCATCGTCCGACCTATAGTTTATCGCAAAATCTAAGATGAACGCCATTTTACATAATCACTATAAAAATAATGACGTAATTTTAAATACTAAGCAAATCAAAGTATGTTATAATAAACTGTGATTAAATACAGTGTTGAATGTCTTGCAACGTATTATCTGCCGCATAACGTAATCTTTTTTTTAGTTTTCCATTAAACAATGTTGTTCATGATGTTAAAGTTCACGTGCATAAAACAGCTTTTATGTGTGTGTTGGTGGTGACCATTTTGAGCTTTAAGGTCAAGCAAAGGTCATTTTGATCGAAAAACATGAGACATCAATTTATCAACTCTAAATCATGCAGAAACTAGAAATCGTGCAATAATATGTAACAAAAACATAGAACAGATGTGGTTTTGGCGGCCATTTTTTGTTTTGCTTATTTGAAGATAAATGACACCAAAGATATAATGTTAACTGCCATATTCGAATTCAGCAGACCCAAATTATGTAAAAACAAGCGCGAAAAATGATTAGCACTCACATGTCGAGCAAAGCTCAATGTTTTATATTTCAGCCCACCTAAATATACACATTTTCATAAAAAGGCTGCAATATTCTCTCAGTGAAAAATATATATACCATGTGCACATCTAAATACCACTCAGTTAAACCCTTTAACCGCCGCTGCCGCATATAGTCGTGTTCTCAATTTTTATTAGCACATTAAATGCACATTTTAAATATGTTAAAGATAAAATGTGACATCCACCAGCAAGATTTAAAAAGAGTTGACCGCCATTTTGTCAAATCTGAATAATTTTCACTCACTTGAAGTTGTGGATCGCGTCAGCGAGACACAACTTAAAGTGGGTGAAAATTCAAATTGATAATTTGGCGGTTAAAGGGTTAAGCAAGTACATATCTGGGTTCAGAAAACATAAGTTAAAAATAGATATGGCCAATAATTATGTTTTATTAAGTCATTTCCATTGACTATGTTAACTAGCTTGTTTTGTTGTCGATTTTAATTATTTTGTAGTAAAAAAACATGTTTCAACGTATTTGTAGAGTAAAATCTTTAATCCACTGCATCACGCAATACATCATTAGAACGGAAATTTAATTAAATTTTATATGGTATATTGCATGTGTATATTGCTAAACAAGAATAGCTACGACAGGCGTTTGCGTGGCCCTACCCCCTAATTTTAGACAGGGTTGGGGGTACCCCCCTATAAGGGGTCAAAATATAAAGTTCATCTCTATTTTGTTGTTGTTAACATCTCGTTTCATGTATTAGTCTTGTCAAGGTGCCAATGGCCCCATGCAGAAGATAATACCTTTGACATCGTCAATTATAAACATCCACGATTGTAGATTTTACTATTATAATAGCTTAATTTCTACCAGCAATAGTCACAAGTAAGTAGGCCAAGAAACATCAGAAGAGAATAATACGCAAAAAAATGGTTATAATAACCCTTCCCTTGGAACCTAGAAATTATAGTCCTACCACATACACTGTAGGCCTAATTTTACCAATTCCGCAGATTATTTTGAAATTTTTTAGACTTTAGACTTTTAGTCTTGAAAACTATCAGCATCCTCGCCCTTGAACTTCAACTTGGGCCTATGGTGATTCAAAACATCCACACTTTTATTTTTTACAACAATTATTTAATTTCTATATAATAGTAATAATGAGATAATAGCAAATATTAGGCCCATACTACGTAAACTCACATATATTTAAGCAACATACAAATAGTAGTGGAAAGAAGTATTAGTTTAAAACGTAAGGAGTTTATCAAAAAACAAAAGGCGGGAGGTCAGCTTGCGGTTTTTAGCCCACCATTTTTTTATTAGTTTGGCTGATTCAGCCATAGTTCTATATTAATACTTAATTATTATAACTATTAAAATATTAAATTGTGATGTAGCCTCTTTGTCGTGATTGTATAGCTGATATATATATTTAGTATACATACATATATTAAGAATTTTGGGCCGATTCATCGAGCTAAAGCGTAAGAAATAAAATGAAATGAATCTGGCTTTAGGCCACCTTTGTGCACATATAGGCTAAACTGGGCCAGGAGAACCTCCTGAGGATGGTGAGATGATTGAGATGACACTGTCCTTCAGACACAGGATTCGAAACTCGAGCCCTGGCGGTCTGAGGTCGAGCACGTTACCTCTCGGTCACGGAGGCTCTCCACAATACTGATTTTCACGCGTGTATAGGGGGGAAACATTTTTGTTTCTTTCAAACCGCCGAGACCGGACACCGAACCCCGAACTCTGGCGTGAAGGCAGCGGTGCTAACCACTAGCCTAGGGCCCCCGCCCTAAAGCGTCAGAAAGTTGTATGCTGTCAGAACGTTCTATACTGGAATAGAACGTTTTACTTTCTCCAGTGGCTTAAACTGTGAGATAAAGAAAGCATTTTAAATCTAAAATTAAACATATATGGATTTACAGGTACCGCAAGTCCGTCATTCTATGATTTTGCCTAGCATGTCTGTTATTTTTAATATTCGCTTTGTCTGCTCACCCCTTCTCCTATTAGACTTTGGGTCCACCTGTACCCCCTTCCCCCGGGTATTTTTGTAGACAATATTATTTAAACCTTATAACATGTATGTACCACGTGACCTTCAGGTGGTCTGCAGATTTTCTATGCATGGACAAGGTCACCATGGGTCATCGAAGTATGGTACCCTTGACCCTCAGGATGGTATAAGAATAAATAGGTCGAAACCCAAGTCAAGTACACATGGTGTTCTTGGCTTGGGTTTCGACCTATTTATATGACACATTCTTATACAACCCTGAGGGTCAAGGGTACCAGGGGCGGATTTAGACCGGTTTGAAAGATTTCCAAAACCGTATCAGCATTTTCAAATCTATCAAATTACACAGGATTGAATACCTAAAAAGCACCACGCTATGAATAAATTAGTATAGAATATGTATATACATGTATAACAAAACAAAAACAAAAACTTGGATTTCGATTACTTCTAAATTGTTGGCCAATACAGTCATAAATGACATTTATTTTATTCATTCTGTGTAATTAAAAATTATAATTAAACTAATTCTTACTTTTACCCTATTTACAAATGTTGTATTCTAGCCACTGTATTGTTCTATGTGTCTTCTTCCTAGTTACATGTATTATATTGAATAATATTTTACATCGTAAATATCAGACGTCAACGAGTTTAACACTGGTTTCTCCAACATTTAAAATAAAAATAAAACTAGTAAAAAGTTAGTCTAGGGATATGTATATCGGACAGCATGAGGGCATGTCTGCGAAGCTAAGAAGCGAATTTATTTACGTTTTTGTCAAATATATGGGTGTAAACATTCAAATATTGCTTGCTATAATCTACGTGTTGTTTGACTTACATGTTTTGCAGATGAATTGCAAGTTGACTACTAGTGGGACTAGTAAGATATACACCTGTTCCATCCTGCTGATCGCATATCATTGGTGACTATTGGCTCCTTTATAAATATGAACCAGACTCAATAAATATACACGTTTCGTAAGCAGCAGCACAATAACATTTTATGTCACAGTACTAATCATCCCTTGCTATGTGTAGTCCCGGTTTATTGAAAAATAAATTATAATAATGCTTACTTTTATCATGGAATGTAGCAGTTTGTGATGTTTTTTTTACGAAATACGATTAGAAAAATATAATAAAGCTAGAACCGTTGGAGCGACAATGACTGTATTTCCATAATAAAAAAGTTTTTTTTTGAATGAAAACGATGACAGTATATTTTTATGATTAGTCTTTTCTCGATCATCTAAGTGTTTATAGCGGTATGTTATTCAAATTTAGGGTGGTATTGCGAAAGACAGTTTTAGCTTCAAGTAAGCATAGCTTCCATGATCTGTGGATGTACAATCATTCTAATAAAATCACTACTTACAAGTAGGTTGCTTTATGTCCGTTGAACAGTGCATATTGGACACTATATATATGATATATAAGTATAGCAATAAAAGGATTTTAACGTAACTAGCGTTAAGATGGTTAATTGTGTGTTGGGATGCATGTGGGTCATTAAGATAGATAGATAGATCATTAAGCAAAACCAGAAGCCGCATTCACAAAGCGATTGGAATTGATCGCAGGCTGCATTGTTTGAGATGACCATTTCGTCCAATCATATGGCTACCATCTAGGACAATCGTTTTGGGAATGAAGGCCATACATTTAATCGGTGGCTGTTTATTGTCATTTACTTCTCAATGAGGGCTTACTATTAAGGCCGGGTCTATTTGCCCCGTGACGAGGCACACAATGCAAGAAAAGTACATTGGATAACCCATGACGGGGCAAATAACAGTTAAATGCTTTTCCATGTCCCGTGACGGGGCGTGGAACCGCTGATTTTGTTACTAAAAATGAAAAAAAAATGCCAGTTATTATGCATATTAAAGCCAAAAGTGGCCGCAGGTCGGCCATTTTGAATTTTGAAAATTATACCGATCCACCTGTTAGTTGAGCAGCTACATTATAATTTGGTTTCACGCCTCCCAGCCATTCACGCACTAAGGGGGTGTGACACCACGAGCAAGGTGGGTCCTGAGCTTTCTGGAATAAAATCGTCCGTAGATCTTTCCCTACTTGACGGGTTTGGTGTAGAGGAGCTGTCAACACGAATGATAAATAAAGCTGAACAATTTATTTAAAGAAGACTGATTGTTCCACGTTTGATGATTATCGTTGGGAGCAGTATCACAACTCCAATAAAAAACAAAACTGTAACCAACTTAGGTGCTGCTCTTCAAATATACAAGAACATATTAAACGGGCATATCTGCAGAGTCGGATCTGGTATCAGGCCCAAACCCCCTCAGTCACCATATTAGATCTACTCCAATATGGGTATGAGACAACAGATGTCGGCATCATACCCATAATACTTCCGGTACCTCCCAGGCCAAATGATCTACCTCCGCCATGCAAATACCCGACTTCATGTATCAGCACCAAAACGTGCACAAGCAGACAAATGAACATAGAATGTGTTTTATTTTGTGGTTGTAGCAAAGATAGCAAATGTAGGCATCCACATAATTAGGTCACCAACCTTATAATTACAATTTTCAAAATGTATATTAGATAATCAAAATAATAAATTGTTTAGTGGTTGTTTTTTTTTAAATACCTTGAAAACCATTGATTTCTTTTATATCAAAATGTATTACTGACCCCCATAATGTGGCAACTGTGCAAATTTTGAGGGGTCGCACGACTTTGTAGGTCCAATAGTTTAAAAAATACAATGCAGCCTGCCGTCTGTAATTCGCCTAGGGGGGGGGGGATTTTACATATTTCGGCGTCTATGGAAAATGCGTTACCAACCCAAAAATGTTCAATGGCCTCCAGTTACTTGATTTCTGAAGAGTTTAGGCGTGGACATAAAAGTGCATACAAAACCACTAACAGCTACTCTAGTACATACAGTAATAGGTGAAGTTTTAAATATGTGGCGACATTGACATTATCAAAAAAAAATGTAAAATCTCCAAAACACACGTATAATCTCTTATGTCTAAAAAGAAATAGGTCGGTCATGGCTTTCAAAGTGAATATATGATGCACTGTTTAATAACCTGCTTTAAAACCGGCCTGTTCTGGGCCATTCAATTTGTTAACGCTTAGATATTCTGATAATCTGTTATTCAAAACACATGTGAATAATTTACCCATGCAGCTAACAATGGTTATACCACGATAGTTATTGGGGTCAGCTTTATCACCTTTACCTTTACATAACGGTTTAATTACATCTACACACCAATCTTCTTGCATAATACCGGACTTTAATACTAAATTGAAAAGTTTAACATATAGTTTAATATATTCAGTAGGCGAATTTTACATATAATCGTTTATAATCTGATATAGACCGCAGCTCTTATTACATTTGAGAGAATTAATAGCTTTATTGATCTCATCATGTGTAATATCATTATCTAGTATAGGGTCAGGTGCGACAGTTACACGTGATCGACCAATATAATTACCATCATGTGCTGTCGCGTTTAGTTTGGCCAAATGTTCATGTAAATTATCTAAAGAAATATGTTTCAGAACGTTAGAATCAGTCCGACGGTTTAATATATTCCAGTATTCCATTAGGTTGGTAGACTTTAAGAATTTTATTTTTTTTGCTATATTAGTCTTGTATTGCTTAAATGCCAAATTAGATTCGTTTTTGTAGGCTCTACTAGCCCTGCGCATATTTTCTAGGTTATTTAATGAACTTTCTTTTCTATATACATTTTTGGACTCAAAATAATGTTTACGTTTTTCTTCGCTAGCAGCATTATACCACGTACTGAGAGGGTGTAGTCTTGAACGTGGCTTCTTTTCTTTATTCCCAGATGATGATGTTTTCACTCCTAACGCATTGGCGGCGAATTTTAATGAATTACATATACTTCTAACGACATTATCTAACTCATATTGTTCCAATTCCGGTTGGTTCTTGTGAGATATAATCTAACATTGTATACATGCCTGAAATATCTGTGTTGAACAACACCTCTTTAAAACCACTGGTACATTCAGACTTCCAGCTAGGTCTGCCAGCTAAACCGGTGCCAGTTTTACTATCAGTACTGGATATGTTCGCATCATTTTTTTTTTAAAGTAAACTGCAAGGCAATTGGACGTCTGAAAGTAAGATATCGAAATCCCTTACAGTAAATGCCGTTATATCTCGGCATGAAGAGTTTAGGCGTGGACATAAAAGTGCATACAAAACCACTAACAGCTACTCTAGTACATACAGTAATAGGTGAAGTTTTAAATATGTGGCGACATTGACATTATCAAAAAAAAATGTAAAATCTCCAAAACACACGTATAATCTCTTATGTCTAAAAAGAAATAGGTCGGTCATGGCTTTCAAAGTGAATATATGATGCACTGTTTAATAACCTGCTTTAAAACCGGCCTGTTCTGGGCCATTCAATTTGTTAACGCTTAGATATTCTGATAATCTGTTATTCAAAACACATGTGAATAATTTACCCATGCAGCTAACAATGGTTATACCACGATAGTTATTGGGGTCAGCTTTATCACCTTTACCTTTACATAACGGTTTAATTACATCTACACACCAATCTTCTTGCATAATACCGGACTTTAATACTAAATTGAAAAGTTTAACATATAGTTTAATATATTCAGTAGGCGAATTTTACATATAATCGTTTATAATCTGATATAGACCGCAGCTCTTATTACATTTGAGAGAATTAATAGCTTTATTGATCTCATCATGTGTAATATCATTATCTAGTATAGGGTCAGGTGCGACAGTTACACGTGATCGACCAATATAATTACCATCATGTGCTGTCGCGTTTAGTTTGGCCAAATGTTCATGTAAATTATCTAAAGAAATATGTTTCAGAACGTTAGAATCAGTCCGACGGTTTAATATATTCCAGTATTCCATTAGGTTGGTAGACTTTAAGAATTTTATTTTTTTTGCTATATTAGTCTTGTATTGCTTAAATGCCAAATTAGATTCGTTTTTGTAGGCTCTACTAGCCCTGCGCATATTTTCTAGGTTATTTAATGAACTTTCTTTTCTATATACATTTTTGGACTCAAAATAATGTTTACGTTTTTCTTCGCTAGCAGCATTATACCACGTACTGAGAGGGTGTAGTCTTGAACGTGGCTTCTTTTCTTTATTCCCAGATGATGATGTTTTCACTCCTAACGCATTGGCGGCGAATTTTAATGAATTACATATACTTCTAACGACATTATCTAACTCATATTGTTCCAATTCCGGTTGGTTCTTGTGAGATATAATCTAACATTGTATACATGCCTGAAATATCTGTGTTGAACAACACCTCTTTAAAACCACTGGTACATTCAGACTTCCAGCTAGGTCTGCCAGCTAAACCGGTGCCAGTTTTACTATCAGTACTGGATATGTTCGCATCATTTTTTTTTTAAAGTAAACTGCAAGGCAATTGGACGTCTGAAAGTAAGATATCGAAATCCCTTACAGTAAATGCCGTTATATCTCGGAACAAATCTATCGAGACAATGGCGTAATCCACAACACTGGCATCTTTACATGTCATTTTTCCAATATTTTGATATTCACAACAACGCCCGTTTACTATATAGACCCAGTACCTTACAAAGCTGAATCAATCTTAATCCATGTTTGTTTGATGTTGTATCTTAACTAACTCGTTGTTTAAAAATGTTATCATCCAACGCTACATTTTCAACATTTACCATGTAATTTTCAAAATTATCATCGATTGAGAAATCATTATCTACATCATTTATAAAATCAGCTAACGAGGCGGTGCGAGCATTCAAATCCCCTGCTCTACATATACTTATATTTTCATATGTCGACGGTGGTTCGGCAATAGTTTGCTCTATTAAGTCCAACACTTCAATATCTTCATATTGCGAGTCTTCCGGGGGGGTTGTAAACTAAACACAATGCAACAGTCTTACCAATTACAGTTTTGTTTATTGTAACTCACAACGTCTCATTGAATTTATTATCCAAAATATTTACATGATCGCAATATCATTTCGAATTAGGATTGCTACGCCCCCAAAAGCCTTTTTCCTAATTTTTCTAGAGTTTTTCACCACAGTGTAATTTAGAATATTAATATCATCAAAATAATCTAGCTTAGTCTCAGCTAATAGAACAATATTAAATTCAGCGAGTTTCATTTTTGATTTTAGCCCACATATATTCAGCGATAGTATATTGAGTTTGACAGATTGTTCTGAATGTTTACATACACGTTTGGTAACATGTTGGTGTGATTGTACAGACAGACAGACAGACAGACAGATAATTTATTGACAGAAAAGAAAAGTCATTACAGACTTATTTGTCATAGAAATGAAAGAGATATATGTACATGTATATACAAGATTGTTAGTTTGTTAAAATCATATGATAATATACATGATATGACATACACAGCTAAAATCATGTTAAGTGGCATTGCCAAAATAAAAACTGGGTATTTCGATAATATAAATGACTACTACTAAAAATGAAATAAAAGGCATTGCCAAGATAACATAGAGGTCTATCATTTTGTTTCCCGCACCAAAACCAGAGATAAAATAGCTACTACGTATGACATACTAATTATATATAGTAGCAAAAAAGACACTCTGGAAAGCGTAGAAACCTAAAATATATACAAGTGCATGATTATGCTACAGTAACTGGAGTATGCAATAAGCCAATGGTAAAAATTATATGGTATTTTTTAAAATTAAATACATGTATGATATTTTAACAGTATCTAGATTTTCATGGTTTATGAAAATATTACATTAGACAGGCTGGCTGAAGTGTGAGTATCCCCCTGGCAGCGGTCCTAGCACATTCCACTGGTACTAGAAGAGATTGACACACGTGCGTCTTTGGAACACTGTGCAGTTGACGGACTGGGTGCATCATCAGATTGTTTCCGCTTCTGTGAGCGCGGTCCTCCAACATTCTGTAGCACAGTTTTAATCACCAACGCTTTACCCTCTTTATTGTAGTGTAATCCAGCACATGCAGCATGCTCCTTGGAAAGGTAGCGTCTGATAGCAAAGCCATCCCGTGACATAAGAGGAGACCAGATATCAATGTAAATGACGTTATCACCTCGTAGTTTAGCTATCACCTCCAGGTTGTCATTAATCTTTCTGGACAGGTCATTACACTCAACTTGTTGGGGACTGCCTTCCTTACGTGGGGGAATGCTACATAGACCAACAGTTGCATCGGGAAACCGATCCCTGACTATTTACACCGTATCATTGTATTTTATTATAACATGGGTGTCTCTTTAGAAGTCATACTATATTCTACAACACATGTCGGCCACCGACATGTGTTATCTCACACATGTCAGTGACGTCATATCTGGCTGTTCCAGTCTCCCCCTCACATTAGCATATATTCCTTAATTTCATAACTTCTGTAGTTCTGTCCTGTCTGTAACGTTAGGCCTTAGGCTTTACAATTAGAATCCTATTTGATAGGGACCATTTTATTTTTAAATTGACAAGATCTGTGCCAATGTAACTCACGACGTCCCTATTTCAATTGAAGTTCAGAATTGCTGCCTTTAGACTAGGCCTAGACTACATGTCAAATGGTCTGGCATCTGCATTGGTAACCACTGCCACAGACTGTTCACTTATTTTTTTTATATTAGGATCGTTGTATAATCATTTATGGTAGGCCTATAGATCTAATTGTTCTGGAATGGTTCCAAGTAAAGTAAGACATTTGGCAAGTAGGCCTGTATAGATCTACACTGTAGGCCTAGCCTACAGAGTAGTGGGCCTACAGGCCACTCCCCAGCAAACCCAAAACATTTGTAGGCTACAACACCATTTGTACAACGTCGGCCCAACCTCTTCGCCGTTGGTTCAACATTGTACAAATGTGTTTACTGGGTCGTCAACGTGTCCGTGTCAGTGTAGTCTAATACTAATAGTGTTAGGCTACTGAGTAGGCTACTGTTACTGTTTGAGTTAGGCTAGTCTACCCTGTACTGTAGCCTACTGTATCTATAGGCCTAACTATTAAAATGGGGTTATGACAAATATTCTTGTCAGTCACATATGGAAATAATTTATCAGATTTATGTCATAAGTAAAAATAGGCTTTTATTTCAAAAAAAAAAATCCATGACCGGTTTTGAACATGGAACTCTGGCTCTCGAGGCATGTCTAGTTACCACTGTACCACGTGAATACATGTAGACTATGTGGTGCAAAGAAAAGGAGCAGTGAACCTATTATTGTCAAACAGCAGGGGTGTGTTCAGTCCTCGGAACAGCCAAACTGCCCCATTTTCTATCAACCATGTTGCAATTCATGGCCTTGGAATTCAATCTTTTAGCTTTATCCTTTCCGACTCGTAGTGACTTTAAATAAATTTAGAATTTAAAAGTTTATTAAAGGGACTGGCCCAGGCTAAAATCATCAAAAAATCGGTGATTTTATTTCGGGTTCTTATTATGACCATATGATGTAAGCATGTACATAGACTAGAACTGCAATTTTTTATAATTTTTGTGCTGCGCATTCACCAGTTAGGCTAGATATAGGGACGAAATTCCTGATTTGTAATTATTGACAACCATGTCAAAAATAAGAAATGCGGGAATTTCGTCTCTATATCTAGTCTAACTGGTAAGTGCGCAGCACAAAAATTATAAAAATTTGCAGTTCTAGTCTATGTACATGTTTACATCATATGGTCATATTAAGAACCCGAAATAAAATCACCGATTTTTCGATGATTTTAGCCTGGGCCAGTCCCTTTAATGTCGGTCTGTCATAATAGATTCTCAAGTTTCTCTGGTGCCAAGTTAGCCGATGCCAGTCAACTTATTGAACTTCGTGGCCCTTGACGCCCAGGGCTACGTCCAATAACATGATAATCCAACACATTTCAATATCCAAACTTGATTCCTATGTCAATTCTTCATGGCGTCCACGATGCTGCATCACATCGTTGGACCCTAGATGGATCACTACCACCTCCGGATTCAATAGGCTATGGTTTGTTTCAGCTCGTTCAATAAGTTGACTGGCATCGGCTAACTTGGCACCAGAGAAACTTGAGATTATAACACCCTCTGGTGGGTCTATATGACACATATTTGATGCACCAAGTATTACCGTGTTTACCTTTGTCACTTGTTTTTTTCGGCTATTTCCTCGTCCACGTCTGGCACTGTATGTGTTGAAGTCGCCTGTGGGGTTGTCGCATGAGATTGTCTCAAACGCTAAGTTGGATGGTGAATCTCACCGTGTGTACCGTGCCCAAGACACAATTTTATGACCCAAAAGATGTCGTTCAGAAATTCTGCATGTTCAATTTCCCTGAGACAAGATCAGAGACGCCTCTATGTTAATACAATTTCGATGGCACATGGAGCGTCCCACCACCTACTATATCTATATTGTACATTATGAGTACTGTATGTCCATTGTGTCCATTCCAGCAAACACATGACAATAAACACTTGGTGTTTTAATGTTGGTCCGACGTCTAAGATGACGGGCCAACATTAAAACAACGTTGGCTGGACACATTGTGTTTGCCGGGATGTGTCCTAGATTTATCCACGTGCTTTCAGACTTTGTTCATTCGCAAAAAAACCCTGATTGACTCTGAGTCTTTGTCTTCAAGCTCTTTTGGTAACGCGTGGAAGGCACCGAGTTTACTCCTATTTTTATTAATCCATTCTCGAACCCAAAAAGCTCGGCTTTTTGCGGCTCGTCTTGCACGTCGTTTTTTTTACAATCGTAGACAAGATAATGGATTTGCATGCCTTTAACAGTGTAACCTTGCTGTGTGCCACCATTTTGATAATTTTGAAAGTGTATGTAGTTTGGTCCAGAGTCTTCCAATACGGATGATCTGTCATTGTACAGTGCTAACATTCTGTCTTCTGATTGTCATAATACAATCCACTGGTACTGTAGTCTTAACATTTTCCATCGCCAGGTAACGTGTAGACCTGTCTCTATCTTAGTGTCACGTATGACACCACGTCTAATGCTGCCTCCTATTATCTGCCCGTACTGGCTCAGTATCCCTACAATGTCGTTATCATTAGCTCAACAGGATCATATTTCACTGTAACTCGTGTTATCGAATTCCCAGCATCTGTCAAGAACACATACTTATCATTCAGTTCAGTTGTGTTGCCTGTAGTTTCTGCTTTGCTTCCAGTGAATTTAATGTTATTCAGCAGTGCTGCCCTAAAATCTGGATCGCTCTAATTTCTTTCCGCGTGCGAGTTCTCACCAGCGATGTCAAAATACTAAGCTCAGAAAGCCTACCAGCCCCGCCAATATTTGCTTGTAGGGTGAGAGGTCTTGCCAGTGTAGTCATTGTTGCAGGTATAGGATTAACCTAATATTGAATGGTCGACAACTCAGCTCTCTGTGAACGCACTGTGCTGCTTTCACCTATCTGGCTGGTCAATACAGTTGTTTGAATGTTCAAGTGCAACCCATATACCTGTAATCCATTAACATGTTGAACATAATCAACTTTTAAAAGTTTAGAATTTTAATCAAAATTCTTTTTTTTTCACAGATTTAGATCACTTGTGATCTCCAACCTCTCTTGCATAGCTTCATCCTCAAAGTAGTAATAATCTTTTGAAAAATCTGACAATAATCCAGCTTTTTATCTGCTCTTTGGAAACACGTCTGCACATTGCCACTCACTATAACTAGCCTCTTGTCACTTATGAGAGCAGCAGGTTGTAAAATATTCCGATCTAATATAAATTACAGCATGTTAAGCCCTGGGAAAGAAGGGTTGTTTGTTTCGGCTGATTTCTGCGACACGCGCACCATGCACTGATACTGCGTGTCAGGATATCTGGATATCAAGTTTCTAGTGTGATATCCCGTACTGACGGCATAAGTGCCAGGCGTGAAAAATATATTCGTCCTCCAAATAGGTTTAGTCTGGTTTTAACGGTTTTATTAAATATCTATATAAAGGACTAAATGGTTTAAAGACAGGCCAGACCACGGATAAGTTGGGCACAGGCCGTGAGTGTTATTAATCCCCACGCAGACAACTATTAGCCGCGGCTTATATTAATAATGGACTGAGTAATCTGTTTGCCACACTCCCGTACGCTAGGTGTTAACTATAGGTGTTAAAGTATATCACGGGTACGCAATGACTGTTAGGAACCTTACATAACAAAATTTATCTGAATTATACGAGGGACAAAAACAAACCCTTTCCGGACTGGTTAAGTAGAAAGAACATTATGATATTTGGTAACCATTTAATAAGAACACCTAGCCTACGGGAAGTAGTAACTATATATATACAAATGTATCAATATATAATATATATACGATGTTATATTAGCCTGTGTATTTACTGTGAACGACATGGTGGATCTAAAGAAACGACAAACTTATAAAAAGGAAAATAGAGATTATTGAGTCGTTGTAACAAAGCCAGGCCTCAGTGGCAGGTGTAGTAAATCCACAGAATAATCAAGGAAATATATGAGTATGTGTGCCGACCCTAAGACATTACACTAAATGACATTATGTTTTACCAGACGTAAATTATTGCGAGTTATGTTACGGCCGAATATACAGATACTATATGTACGAGACCACAGAAAATTTCAGATTTCATTTTTGATCCAGAAAAGAGTGTTGTTCTATTCTCTCACCCAACGCAGCCTACCCACGAGTTTGGGGGTCCTGGACAAGCCCAGAACGGATTTGTAAAAAGGGCCGAGATCTTTATATTAAAGGGCCGAGAACTTTACAGTGGCGAGGTAGCTGGTGGATGAAGGCTTTAACGTGGGTGAGAGAAAAGTAACAACTTTATAAATTGAAATATAAATATTAAATTTAGACTGCTAAACTTTCAAAAATTCTAAATTCAACATAGAAGGGAATGTCGCATGGACCGTCAGCTTTCTGACACACCTGACATGCCAACCTGTCAGTAAGGATGACTCCAGGAGTGAGACGTGGCATGAGGGACAAGGTGTGAGGCGGAGCAATATTGCTTGGTATCATACGGAAAAGCCTCAACATGTATTTATTCATGATTGCCACTATAAAAGACGTTTAACAAACACAGAAAGAAAAAAAAATACGGAACTATATTTGTATCTTCAGAACATTGCATAACTGATTTATTTATAGAAACTAATTGTGTGTGACCTGATAAGTACAACATATGTGCAGAATCGGGAGAAGGTGTGCATAGTAGACCCTGACATGGCATGGGAGTAACCCACGCCCGGAACGGGATCAACGCCTTCGCGCAGCTGTTCCAGTTCAGCCCCCAGGCATAGTGATCAGACAATATTATGAACAAAGTTTTAATAGCAGAAATTCAGAAGGCTGATCCTATATTATAACCGTGACAATCTTACAAATGAATACATAGTGTCAATCATAGTGTCAATCAGCGCTGCCATCCAGCTGATATTTAAATTAGGAGGTAGGAATACCATACATGTGCCCGCATTGCCATGAACGAGTAGGAACCAATCACATCGCAAACCACTGGGATTGGCTGAAGGAAGGTGGAACGCCCAGGACCTCTGCCGAACCATTGGACCAACGAGTGTGACAGCGCCCCTGCTTTGGTTATGTTGGACACGCCTTCCTGAAATGGAGTTGTTTAGTGAATAGTCAAAATTCGAACTGACTATAGTTATTCGGATAAGTAGCAGTGATAATTTTGTCAAAATCGGACCAAGACCAGGTGAGATATACTCCCACGTGACTGAACGAAGTGTGGTTTATTGAACTCTATTGTAACGTTAGAGGAAAGGTAATTTTGGTTCTGCTACTTGAAATAAATTAAAGGTGTTTCCTGTCTAATTTAATATGAACTGTATCAGATAAATTGAGGAAGTTGGTCAATCTAATTAGAACAAATTGTATATATGTAGTTGTAGTCAATTGGTTTGTTCTATATGCCGGGGGTATAATAGAACACGAAAAAGTTGCGGTTGGATCCACAAGATGATACGGACACCCAAGGGAGGTGGCCCTGGACCATTTGCCCTTACTGCTGGGTACAGGTGAGGGCTACGATCCCTAAGAGTGCCGGGTACAGAATGAACCCATGCACCCTCGGGAGGTGGCTCATAGATATGTCTGATGAAGAGATTATGCATTGTCTCTGCTCATAGCTATCTGAGCCACGATTCTGAGGTATGCTGCATTGAATATGTTGAAACCAGGTACAAGAGAGATATATAGTACCTGAGGTACCGGATCTCTAGTTGGCCAGTACCCCGCAATACTTCTGACTACACACTTCAGATACAGGTACCATCAGCAGTGGCAATAGACACAAGTCACGGAGGTATTTTCGAACCTCACACCTGCATCGGAAATCAGCCAGGTATATGCAGAACTGGGCCAATCTATGGAGCAGGACGATTACTGTGTGCACGCAGTATTCTGGACGGTGACTCGAATCATTATCAAAGTTGTGCTGTAACGGTTACCAGAGTGGATGCCCACATTGGGACAGTATAAGAAGTTACACCCACTATCTTCGTGCTCCTCAGTTTTGGGGATACGTACAGTGTTCACTGTCCAAAGAAACCAGAGAGAGCCAATTATCTCCCTCTGGGGATATACACTTTGCGCGTAGCTGCTACTTGTCAGGTACGGGGCAAAGATTGGCTTCTCTCAGGTACAGTCCGTTATAATTCAACATTAAAATATGCCAATCCCTTTCATTCTGTAGATACACTAAATTTACCTCAGCTTTTTCTGGACGAATTGGTGAGACAGCAACTGGAACGCCCAGAGTGGAAACACCTACCTGCAATAACGGACCTAACTATTCAAAAACTGAAGCTACCCCCAAAAGTAAGTCATCCAGGATGGAATACAAGGCTTGATCATCCCTACCATTCTGGGTGGATTACGGCCGGGTCAGCATTGCATTTTCAGTGACACGCGCACCATGCACTGATACTGCTGTCAGGATATCAGGATATCAAGTTTCTAGTGTGATATCCCGTACTGACGGCATAAGTGCCAGGCGTGAAAAATATATTCGTCCTCCAAATAGGTTTAGTCTGGTTTTAACGGTTTTAATAAATATCTATATAAAGGACTAAATGGTTTAAAGACAGGCCAGACCACGGATAAGTTGGGCACAGGCCGTGAGTGTTATTAATCCCCACGCAGACAACTATTAGCCGCGGCTTATATTAATAATGGACTGAGTAATCTGTTTGCCACACTCCCGTACGCTAGGTGTTAACTATAGGTGTTCAAGTATATCACGGGTACGCAATGACTGTTAGGAGCCTTGCATAACAAAATTTATCTGAATTATACGAGGGACAAAAACAAACCCTTTCCGGACTGGTTAAGTAGAAAGAACATTATGATATTTGGTAACCATTTAATAAGAACACCTAGCCTACGGGAAGTAGTAACTATATATATACAAATGTATTAATATATAATATATATACGATGTTATGTCAGACTGTGTATTTACTGTGAACGACATGGTGGATCTAAAGAAACGACAAACTTATAAAAAGGAAAATGGAGATTATTGAGTCGCTGTTACAAAGCCAGGCCTCAGTGGCAGGTGTAGTAAATCCACAGAATAATCAAGGAAATATATGAGTATGTGTGCCGACCCTAAGACATTACACTAAATGACATTAAGTTTTACCAGACGTAAATTATTGCGAGTTATGTTACGGCCGAATATACAGATACTATATTATGTAAGAAACCACAGAAAATTTCAGATTTCATTTTTGATCCAGAAAAGAGTGTTGTTTTATTTTCTTACCCAACGCAGCCTACCCACGAGTTTGGGGGTCCTGGACAAGCCCAGAGCGGATTTGTAAAAAGGGCCGAGATCTTTATATTAAAGGGCCGAGAACTTTACAGTGGCGAGCTAGCTGGTGGATGAAGGCTTTAACGTGGGTGAGAGAAAAGTAACAACTTTATAAATTAAAATATAAATATTAAATTTATGCTAAATGCTAAACTTTCAAAAATTCTAAATTCAACATAGAAGGGGATGTCGCATGGACCGTCAGCTTTCTGACACACCTGACATGCCAACCTGTCAGTAAGGATGACTCCAGGAGTGAGACGTGGCATGAGGGACAAGGTGTGAGGCGGAGCAATACTGCTTGGTATCATACGGAAAAGCCTCAACATGTATTTATTCATGATCGCCACTATAAAAGACGTTTAACAAACACAGAAAGAAAAAAAAGATACGGAACTATATTTGTATCTTCAGAACATTGCATAACTGATTTATTTATAGAAACTTATTGTGTGTGACCTGATAAGTACAACATATGTGCAGAATCGGGAGAAGGTGTGCATAGTAGACCCTGACATGGCATGGGAGTAACCCACGCCCGGAACGGGATCAACGCCTTCGCGCAGCTGTTCCAGTTCAGCCCCCAGGCATAGTGATCAGACAATATTATGAACAAAGTTTTAATAGCAGAAATTCAGAAGGCTGATCCTATATTATAACCGTGACAATCTTACAAATGAATACATAGTGTCAATCATAGTGTCAATCAGCGCTGCCATCCAGCTGATATTTAAATTAGGAGGTAGGAATACCATACATGTGCCCGCATTGCCATGAACGAGTAGGAACCAATCACATCGCAAACCACTGGGATTGGCTGAAGGAAGGTGGAACGCCCAGGACCTCTGCCGAACCATTGGACCAACGAGTGTGACAGCGCCCCTGCTTTGGTTATGTTGGACACGCCTTCCTTAAATGGAGTTGTTTAGTGAATAGTCAAAATTCGAACTGACTATAGTTATTCAGATAAGTAGCAGTGATAATTTTGTCAAAATCGGACCAAGACTAGGTGAGATATACTCCCACGTGACTGAACGAAGTGTGGTTTATTGAACTCTATTGTAACGTTATAGGAAAGGTAATTTTGGTTCTGCTACTTGAAATAAATTAAAGGTGTTTCCTGTCTAATTTAATATGAACTGTATCAGATAAATTGAGGAAGTTGGTCAATCTAATTAGAACAAATTGTATATATGTAGTTGTAGTCAATTGGTTTGTTCTATATGCCGGGGGTATAATAGAACACGAAAAAGCTGCGGTTGGATCCACAAGATGATACGGACACCCAAGGGAGGTGGCCCTGGACCATTTGCCCTTACTGCTGGGTACAGGTGAGGGCTACGATCCCTAAGAGTGCCGGGTACAGAATGAACCCATGCACCCTCGTGAGGTGGCTCATAGATATGTCTGATGAAGAGATTATGCATTGTCTCTGCTCATAGCTATCTGAGCCACGATTCTGAGGTATGCTGCATTGAATATGTTGAAACCAGGTACAAGAGAGATATATAGTACCTGAGGTACCGGATCTCTAGTTGGCCAGTACCCCGCAATACTTCTGACTACACACTTCAGATACAGGTACCATCAGCAGTGGCAATAGACACAAGTCACGGAGGTATTTTCGAACCTCACACCTGCATCGGAAATCAGCCAGGTATATGCAGAACTGGGCCAATCTATGGAGCAGGACGATTACTGTGTGCACGCAGTATTCTGAACGGTGACTCGAATCATTATCATTTTGAATTTAATCATTTTGCAATGGATCTGAACCGCAATCAGGAGGTGCAGCTGCGCGTGGCAGCACACCATCTCGAGGACCAACACATCGCGTCAATAGACGACATGAGCAGATCTCAGTTGGAACGATTTGACGTGAACCTGTACCTTCACGAAGTGATCGGACAGATGAAGAGCCTGGTGGAGGATAGCATGCCTTTGCTGGCGATTGAGCTGGAATGCGGTAAGCTGTGTGAACTGCTCAATGCACATGTTCATTCACGACTGACCAGACAGTCATACCAGCCAAACGAGCCTCTGATCAAGTCAACCTTGAAAAAACGCCTGTCAAATCTGTTCGCCACACCAGCTAACGCTATCAGACAGAAACTACAAAAGTCATTGACGCGTGGCAGGCACGAGACCACAATAGCTAGAGCTGTTAGCAGTGAGTCACTATCTGAACTGTTACCCAACTCCCAGCCAAGTCATGTCAACAGTAGTGTCGTTTGGGAACAGGATATCGCAGACTCACTGCTGGCAAACTCACCATCACAGCTATCCAGTCTATCTGAGGAATGTGAAGTAACTGTCGATAACATCACTAGTATAGAAGACTCCACGACTAGTCATACAGTTTCCAGCTCTCCCAAGGAGAAAAGGGTGACAAGAAGACGAACTTGTCATCTACATTCGCTTGCACCGTCTCAAGTCTCAGCCAGCAGCAGGCGAAAGAAACAGAAAAAGAATGTGCGGAACAGCACTATCAATTGCGCTAAGAAGACCCAAGATCTAATCATGGAGGACAACGAAGACTCGAATACAGCTAATCACACCATCATTGTTCCTGATACACAGGTCGAGACAGCCACTCCAGACCAGGACAAGAAAAAGAAAAAAGTCGTTCTAAGTCTAACATGACTGCAGCAGCCCATAAACATTAACTTAGTCAAAACGGAACTGGTGCGGTGCCTAAAGGATCTCGTACCAAGTATTGTATACCCCATTGTAAATACAATGGAATGGAGACAGCTGCAGCTGAACTGTTACACTGTGGTATGTGTATGCAATGGGTACATACTATCTGTGCTGGTGACAGTCAGGAGGACGCAGCTCATCAGGCATCTTCACTCCGCCATGTGATTTGCAGCACACAATCCCATGGCCTCACGTTATACTGTCATCTGCCCTGATACAAATATCTTCGGACCAATCACATTGGTAAGCAACGTAAACAAATCGTCTGACCCCGGGTGTGACTGTCTCGGAAATCTGTGCCGCGCATTGTGAGTGGTCACCGCTGACGTCATTCACAGGCACTAATGAATATTCATGTTGAGATAACCCCTCTCTAATATACAGTTCCCGTACACACTAGTTGTCCAGGCTAGAGCCATGCTCTGCGTGTATTAAGACTGGACTGGTGCAGATGCTCATCAGGGAGCCTGGACATGTGCCCAGTGTCGTCAGATGCCATTACACATGTCCCAACTGCTAGCTGATCTAACACAACTCAGGAACGATGTAGCCAAAACCCAGAAATCACTGAACAGCTTGGAAACCAGTAACCGTGATCTGGTAAAACAGCTCGCTCTAAAGATAGCACAATGTGATGAGCTGAAACATGAAAATGCTGGTTTAAAACAACGTGTAATAAAAGCTGAAACGCTCAATACTGCCAGTATGAACAAACTAGCAATTAATGCTTCGAATCTGACTGACTGGCTAATAGGCGACTCTCTACTACGTAATGTTGATTTAGATAACTTACCAAGAAATACCAAAGTGGAGTGTCTTCGTGGGGCCAGTATTTCAAAGGCACATTCATTTATTACGAAAAACAATTTAAAAGCTAACAAACTCACTGTACTTGTTGGCACAAACGATTGTGCAGACAAAGTCTATCCAGAAGAAATTATCTGCGACTTCAGAAAACTAGTTCAAAGTGCACTTGAAGCGGCTCAGACGGTCATCATCAGCAGTATTCCGCCTGTTGTAAACGACTCTGAACGCCAGGAGATTGCCGACCATGTGAATGCCGCCCTTAGTGTGCTTTGTGAGGAAACAGGTGTCACATTTGTTAGTCATGATATTATTTTTAGACCGGCCGACAATTCAGTCAATGACTTAGTGCTGGCAGATGATGGTATCCACTTGAATGTTGCCGGTACAACACGACTGCTAAAGAATCTGGGCTTTGATAACTTGAAGAACTCTAATAAGAAGAATTCAAAGCAGAATCACAGCACAAATAAACGACATACTAATGACAAGACGAGAAATCAACCAGAAATCTGCGACAAACACCTGCCAGTGATTCGACGAAGTGTACAATCTAATTATGCCCAAGTGCCCCTTTCAAACAATAAAAGACAGCATCCCAAGGAAAACAGAGATTCCCACTGCTGGTATTGTGGGGAGACCAGACACATAACAGACTCCTGCCGTCATGGTTACCGCATCACATGTCAGAAATGTAATAAAAAGGGACACAAACAGAAAAGCTGTACAGTTTATATCTAGGAATCTGGCAATGATGATAGGGCCGCCATACCATCCTTGTCTTTAGAAAAAAAACTTGCCTCTTCACATAAAACTAGCAAAGTTGCACAAGAAGACTGTGAGCCGATTAACGATGTTTGTGATTATATTCAAAATGATACAGATTTAATTATTTCCAGAGATAGATGTTCTGATGAGGTTTTTAATAATGTATCAGATTTAAATCCAAAGTCTCTAAAAACTGCGCATGGCTTAAAATTTGCCCATCTGAATATACGTAGCTTAAATAGTGTAACACTGAACAAAATTGACCAAGTTCGTATACTTTTAGAAAGTAAAGCAATTGATGTTATAGCCCTCTCTGAAACCTGGCTCAAGCCGAATGTATCCGAGGAGTAAGTATGTATTGATGGTTACACCTTGTACCATAAAGATCGAGTTTCTGAGCAGAGAGGTGGTGGAGTAGCCTTATATGTTAGGTCTCTCATTCGACATGAATATTCTGAGAAGCTAACCAAAAATTCAAATATTGAGGCTATTTGGGTGACAATTAAACTACCAAACTCTGCACCATTTAATATATGTTCGTTTTATCGTCCACCATCTGCCAGAGATGATTATTATAATAACATGTTAAATAATTTTGAACTTGCTTTATCAGAAAATGAAGTAATAATTCTTGGAGATTTTAATTTTGATTATGTTATTGATGAAACTCTTTCCACGAACCCAGCTCACCACATTGAACTTTTACTTAATTGTTCACAGCTTATAACAAACTACACACGATCAACTTCAAGTAGTAAATCTACGATAGACCATATCTACACATCTATGCCTGAGCTACATGTCTCTTCAGGTGTTATACCATGCTCGATTAGTGACCATGATATTATTTATACTATTTTAAATCATTCATATAAAGCTAAGACTCAACCCAGGTTAATAACTATTCGAGATTTTAAAACATTTGATAGCCTTAAATATAACAAGGATTTAATGGACTGTAATCTATACGATTCTGTTAATAACTGTGGCAATATTAATGATGCTTGGAACACATGGTCCTGTATAGTTCCTAATATATTGAACAAGCATGCTTCTTTAAAAACATACAGGGTTAAAACAAGATCTAATCCATGGATTACACGAGATATTATATCTTTAATGTACAGACGTGATTATATCCATGACAAAGCTAAAAAGACCAAAAATGATGAGTTACTTAAACAATATAAAATATTAAGGAATAAAGTGGTTGACCAGACACGGAAAGCTAAACAGGATTATTTTAGTGGTGAAATTTGCAATAATACAAATCCAAAGAAAATGTAGAGAGCCATAAGTTCATTACTAAATACACGAAAAATGGCTACTTCACATGGTATTTCCCCTGAAACTTTTAATACATATTTTACTAATATTGGATCTGATTTAACTAAGACTTTCACTGATGATGTTAAATTACATTGGTCTTTACCAGAATCGAATCATAGGTTTAAGTTCCAACAAATTTCAGAAGAAGAAGTTTTAAATAATTTAAATAAACTTTCGCATAAATCTAAGCAAGATGTTCTTGGATATGACTCTAGGCTTCTAGGAGACGCGTCGGATTCCATAGCTTCAAGTTTATTCAATATGTCTTTACACACTCATCATTTACCAGCGGATTGGAAAAAAGCTAGAGTAACACCAATTTACAAAGATACTGGTGAGGTGAATGAACCGAACAATTATAGGCCAATTTCTGTTGTATCTCATATATTTAAAATGTTTGAAAAATGTATCAATCACCAATTATTACAATATTTTGAAAGTCACTCTTTTTTATGTCATGACCAATCAGCTTTCAGAAAAGGTCACTCCACAGGAACGGCCCTTCATAAGTTGGTGGATGATATACTGGATAATATTAATGAAGGAATGATGAATGCTATTTGTCTTTTTGATCTAAAGAAATGTTTTGATACCATTAATCATGACTTACTTTTATCAAAGCTCCAAAAGTATGGCGTGGAAGATAATGAATTGTTGTGGTTTACTGACTATTTGTCTGATAGATCACAAGCTGTAAATGTTGATGGTTGTATATCTTCTTTTTCAAATATTAATACTGGAGTTCCTCAAGGATCAGTCTTAGGTCCACTGTTGTTTTTAATATTTATTCATGATTTACCCATTTGTTTGGGAAATCCGCTTTTGAATATTTATGCTGATGATACCGCTATTCATGTTTGTGGTACAGATTTTAAAAATATACAGAAGAAGTTGATAAAGTAGTCGAATGGTTTCATAGCAATAGGCTAGTTATTAATAATCTTAAATGTTGTTGCATGATCATTTCTTCACATACCAATCAACATATTCTTAATACATACATTGATGATGTTAAAATTTCACAGGTTGATTCGACGAAATACTTAGGTTCTTTTGTCGATTCTAAACTAAACTGGCGTGAACATGTTTTTAATGTCAAGAAAAAAAGTTCGCCCACAGTTGGACTTATAAGAAAACTGAAACATATTGTACCCCAAGACTGTTTAATTAAATACTATAAGGCAACTGTTCAATCACAAATCGATTACTGTTTATCTGTTTGGGGATATTCTTCCGATGCCAACTGTAAGATATTACAAAGACTACAGAATCGAGCGGCACGGATTATTAGTGACAATTTTGACTGGAATGTAAGAGGTATAGATATTGTTAAAGATCTTGGTTTGTTAAATGTTTGTCAACGAAGAGATTACTTTACCGCTATTACTGTATATAAATCTCTAGCAGGGTTGCAATCGAGTTATATAACATACCTGTTTACTCCATCTCGAGAAATTGCAACCCGTAAAACTAGATCATGCTGTACAAATAAATTGTTTTTACCCAAAGCTAACAAAAGCTCTTTTAAATGCTCCTTACAATATGCTGGTGCTATTATCTGGAATAATTTACCAGATATTATAAGAAACATTGATACGCTTAATGTTTTAAACACACATTGAAACAGTTTTTTACTAGCTCAGAATAATGTTTTTTATATAGATTTGTTATATTATGCTTTTCCTTTTACAATTATACACTGCTTTGTATGTTACATAGAGGCCTAGTCAGCAAAAATTATGTAAAAGATTATTGTTTTCATCATACTGTTTGCAATATTATAATTTTACTTTTACAAGTATGCACTGTTTTCCATGGTGCACAGATGCCTAGTCAGGGCAGTTATGTAAAATAGTGTTTTCGCTAATAATTTTACCCTGAATAAATATATTTTATTATTATTATTATTTTGTCATTGACTGGGCCCTTCACCTATATGCTGCAGAAGCCATGCTGCCTTTTTTCCGTGCGTCTGATTTCCATAATTATGCACGTTATGCTGCACACTATTTTCTTCAGATGAAAGGCCTTAATACAGAAATGATGGAGAAATTACAGCATCGTGCATGTGTTCTTCACATCCCAGGCATCTATAATGCAACTTGGACAGACATGTTTATAGAGACAACGTACATGCGGCTTAGACACGGACCAGCTGTAGCTGTTGGAGTAACTATACAGACCTTTAACAGCCCTTAATAGTCTGCATTAACCTCTTCAATAACAATTCTCACCCAGATGGCGCACTGATAAACATCATGACTGGACAAATTGCTCACCCTGGTGTTAAGATAAGATAAGATACATTTAATTTTAGATCTAGCCAGAGGCTAGTCAGCCGATCGTTATTTAAAAATCCACAATATGGCAAACATAAGACATATTACATCACAGATAATTGCACATATAAAACATTTCACATTCCTTAAGATTCAAATTATAAGTCTTAAAAAATGTTATTTATATACATTTAAAAATTGTTATCTCATGCAAATTAACCGACTAACATTTTTATTATTTAGTTAAATTAGATTAAAAGTATATTATAATACATTAGATAGTGAATTCTAGAATCCCATATGGGTGTACCCATTGCATTTTTAACAAGGACCTTGAAACCTGGTACAGACGAAGCTGTTCTGTTTGTATGGGGATGTATTTCCAATCCTCGGTGCTTTGTACATAAATGAATTTAGACCATGTCGTGTAGACTTAAGAGAAGGCAAAAGTAATTTTGAATTTCTGGTTGGGGTGATTAGATTTTTAAAATAAGAGGGTGAAAGGTTTTGCATAATTTTATAAGTAAGAGTTGCAATGCTTCTTTCTCTACCACATTTCAAACAGGGCAACTTAGATATGGACAGGAGACCATCATAATCAGTAGTATAGTCCCCATGTACAAATCTAAGAGCCCTTTCCTGTATTTTTTCCATCTTTGTCATACTGCCTGATCCATAGAAGTGCCAGACTACACTACAGAACTGAAAGTGGCATAGAATAAATGTTCTAAATATCGCCATTCTATCATTTTTGTTTATGAATTTAGAAAGTCGTTTTAGGACATTAAGATGATTTCCAGCTTTTTTGCAAATGTGTGATATTTGTTTTTTTTTCAAAATTTAATTTAGAGTCTAAGTGTACACCAAGAAGTTTCCCAACATCGTCTGGAATTATAGTAACATTATCAAGATCAAATGTAAAATGTTCCTCTTTACAGTTCAAGAATAAAGCCTGGAACTTCAGTGGCTTAGCAAGCATTAGATTGCGGGTGAACCGTTTATTGCAAAATTTGATCCAGCCCGCCAAACTTCAACCACCTGTTGTTTTGTTGGTTGTTCAGACAATATGTTACTGTCGTCAGCAATACCAATTTTGACCCTCTGTTGTCGATTAGTGAGGTACGATTTCAATAATTTTAGGCTGTTTGTGGATATTCTATATGCATGAAGCTTTGCTATCAACAAATCATGATGCATACAGTCAAACGATATGCTGAGATCCATAAGAATGGCCCCAGCACATTTATTATTTCTAAAAGTTGACTTCCACTTCTCCACCAAGGCTAGTAAAGTATCCTGACAGCTGTAACCACTCCTAAAAGCGGACAGTGACTCATGGAATATACTTTCAAAGTATTCATTAAGTCTATTCGCTATTACCCTCTCAAATAATGCTGATAATGCCCTTGCTCTTGGTCACCAGGCAATGAAAGTCTTCAATAATGGTTGGCTAGGAACTTTCTATGATCCTATAGGCAAATTAGTTATTAAAATTTATGTAAAAAAAGCATGTGTCAATTGGTAAGGAGCATGTCATGATCGAACCTATTTATGCATTTATCATTATTCTACTTGCCAGTTTACGTGACATAAACTTTGTTAATGCATTGGCATGTGAGTCAGCTGCATACCCTCCATCGGTGTTCACTCCATATGGAGAAATTAAAATCTCAAAGTCAAAATCTACCTTGACACAAAAACAAGTGACTTTATCTGAACGCAATTGCCCTATCCAAAACACCATAATATATTATGACGTGTCAGCACTACCCTAGCTCAGCAACTGGCCATTTGACAAACTCCAAGAAGTATATATTGATGCCTTGCAGAAGTTTGTATTTCAAGCTCTACAAAGGGCAAATGTGACTATTGTATACGACAGGTAGACCGTGGTGTGAGGATTAACTGACATGATCTCCGCTCCTCACAGGAGGCTGATATTTTCATAACACAATATGTTATCTCTTTAGCATTCTTGGCTAATTCATTCAATGTCGTGTGTGATGACACATGCAGTATGTGTTCGTGCTTCTTGTTCACTTTTACAATAGTCAGTGAAAAGCTAGCAACTTTCCAATGTTCAGTGGTTGATATTCGTGCCACTCTCAGAAGTAAGTACTATAGTTTTGTTACTTGGCATAGACAAGGGAACCGTTCTAAAGATTTCCAAGAAGGGAGGGGTAGGCCTACCTTTATTTAATATTGGTGATGTGGCAGCCGATAGAAAATCTGCTGAAGCTCAGTCTACTGCATGCAGCAGAGTCCTGCATATCCATGACAGAATACAGAGGGAAAGTATGGCGTTCTAAGACTAGTTCTAAGAAAAAGTGGGGAACCAATATTAAAACTATGTTCCCTTCCACTAACCACTGCTGCTTCTATTCATAATATCCATAGATGTCACCTACAATTTCCACATGGAAGGCAGCTCTTCTTGAATCACCACCACAAATGGACCTGACCGAGTCTGGCTGGCCTGGGTGGTTGACCACCAGGGTATCCTACTTCAACGGACAGTACAACCTGATATACCGTCCGTGCCTCTAGACATACTACGGCTAATCCACTGCAACTGCAAGACATCTGGATGCAAGAGGGCCTCTTGTAGTTGCTCCCAACTATGATGCCCAATATGTTGTACATGTAACGGTGGAGATAGCCTACATGTAAAAATTGACCAAACACATATATCCTGCAGCTGCTGAATAAACATAGCATCCCATAATTAAGGCAGAGTTAAATATATTTATTGTGTTTGTAGTTGGTGCAAATGTAATAGTCCAGGGCATCGTTGTACTTAACCTAGAACTACGAGAGGGCAGCAGATTTTTTTAACCAACTTTCTCTATAAGGTCTCTAGTAACACAAAAAAAAAGTCTTAAGCTCAACTCGTTGGAGGGGGGGGGGGTATTTTTGGGCCACGCCTTCTTTTGGTGTCAGTGGAGATGTTCAGTGTGATAAAAATGTCTACTTCTGTACACACTTGACCGATTTGTATGACTTTTGTGTCATTTCGTACAGTTAAGCCTATATAAATTATTTTTCTGACCTTGAAGGGTGAATTTATGGGTCAATGTCAAGGTCAAACATAAAATTAGCATTTTTCTATGGCTGTGTATTTGTTTTGCTACAATGCAAAACTTTAGAGATACATGGTAAAATCAAAGTCACTCTCTAGATGGGTGTGGAATTGGAAAAACATATTCCGATATTATCCAATTTGCATAAATACGAAATGGCCGCCACTAAAAATGAGCCATAATTCATAATACTGTTGATTTCTGCCTCTAATTGGCCTATCAAAGAGACTAGCCCACCACGTAGTTTTAGACAGGTGTCAGGTGCACCAAAAATATTCAAATTTAAGAGTTATTGTTACAATTATTTAGTCTAGGCCTAATAATAATTTAACAACATAAATAACCTCTACCACCAGGAAATATGTTATTTTTTTTACATCCATAACTACACCGAGGGGTAGTACTCTAAGAATAAGAATAATATAATAATAATGGAAAAAAAATATCTTGATATTATCTTATTTGCGTAAATTTAAAATGGTCACTCATGAATATAATGTGGTGGCTCATTTGGTTTGGTTATGTAGTGCTACATTTTGACTGTCCCAGATGCTGAAAATTATGGTTTAGCATATAGCTCTTCAATATATTTATATGTTTAAAGAAGTGTGTATATAATGATGTCTAGATATGATACGATGTATTCTAAAGTGCCCTGTATGTATTTAAAAAAGTGTGGGGTATAGTCACGACCTGTCATGAAATTGCCACCAAAGTGACAGAATGTCCAATAATTCTATACACAGCTGATAAAACGAAAACTTACAGATATTAAATAGTCTACCACCTACCAATGGAAATGTTGTGGACACGAAAGAGAGATAAAATTTGTTAATCCATTATGCTCACCCTGATTTATTAAGAAGTTGAAATTGGCAATTTGAGTAATTCCATATTATACAGAAAAGGAATGACCAAATTATAACAAATATAAACACGATTAATGGGACACATCGCAGAGCATCTGTCTGGACGTATCAAACGCATTTCCACACTACATTATTATATTTGGCTGACAAATTAAATGACTAAATAAAGCGCAAATCATTCAAAATTATTTATTTAACATGCGGTAATCGATATATAGTAAAATAAAATATCCAGCTTCTACAAATTTTCGCAGCATGCCCAATTATTACAACCCATATATCTACTCATATTGCAAGCTTCACAAATGTATATAAATAGAGTAATAAAATTATGAATCGGTATAGATCATCTACTACCTTAACATGTTTTATATGTAATCATAAGTGATCAGTACTAAATTAGCGTTTGTTTATTTTAATGTTAGTTAAAGGTTTTTTGAAGAGCTAATTTTGTAGCCATTTGAAAATTGAAACCAATTTTACGACAATATTTTATATTATATAGATGTATAATAACTATATTATGCAGCAATATTATTGGCAATTATCTTTTAATTAGTTTTTTTGTTTTGTCAGAACACTACACATTATCCTACTTTTTACAACTGTGCCTAGCCAAGCTAGTGGACTGTTTGTATGACCTTGAAGGCTTATTATATATGGCTGAAAATTGAGGCCGAGCTTAAGCGCTTTTTTCACATGACGAACTGTTTCTTAAAGCTTTAACTTTCTGTTTGAACACTTGAGCATATCTAAGCATTGAGCATATGACGTTATATGGACGCCATGCAGTGCTTTTGGACATAAATTGAATTATCGTATATCGTAATGAGTCTATGTATACTTTAATGCTGAATCTCTAGGCTTACTTGTTAAAGAACATTTTTAATACGGTAGACCTATAGTGTTATCTGTTTCGCAGGATTTGTTATATATGTATAAAAAAAATCATATAGGGATTTGAAAATCTCAATAGGTCAATTAAGGAAGAGGCCTAGGTATAGGCCTATTGGCTTAATTGTGCTTAATGTCAGTGGCGGCCATTTTGAATTTATGTTAATTATATCATTAGTAAATTATTTTTTTAATAGCCTTTTATTTAATTGTATAAAATGGACATTATTATATTAGTAGCATTTTTTCTGTACAAAGATAAAGCTAAAACCGTTAAAAAACGTACGTTTTGTGTTTGATCTTGATTTTGTTTTATAAGTTGACTTTGGAAGGTCACATACATATTTTTATTCGATTCGCGGAATAAAACTTTATAGAATAGACCCCAAGTTCATTAAAATCGATCAATTACGTACCAAGGTGGACGCTTCTCTGATATTGGAATATTGCTGATGTAAAAAGGGGCGTTGCCCAAAAATACCCCCCCCCCCCCAACGAGTTGAGCTGGAGACTTTTTTTGGGTGATACTAGAGACCTTATACTACAACTTGGTGAAAAAATCTGTCTTCCCTCTCGTAGATCCAGGTTCGGCCATATTTTGACAAAAATGCCCTGGACTATAAATACTGATCACAGATCGGTCATATCTCTGTTGAAGTAATATTTAATTATGGTCCCATATTCCCACTCATTTATCATAATTTTGTTGAGGATTTTTGGCGGCCATATTGGATTTGTATGCTTAAACTATGGTCAAAGCACATCAATAACCAATCCAGTAGATTTCCTGTGCATCAAAACCTGGGTATGGCGCCAATTTTTTGTCTCTAGCACAAATACGACCATTTAAGTGACAATAGTGGGTCATAGCGGCGATCTTAGATTTAAAAATAATGACAACGAAAGAAATTTTACACACCCTCTGAAAAATGTTTTATGAGACCCTAGAGAACTGATATCAATCGATAAAAAATGTCTGTACTACATTTCAACCTGAAGCGGGATTTCTTCCTGAATGTATCAATTATGTTCATTAAATTATATGTACGTAACATGATACGTGTATATCTTTCGATAAATATGTTGTTATTTGTGGGTAGGTAAATTAAATGAAAAGAATCGGGCTTTATGCCACCTTTGTGCACATATAGGCTAAACTGGGCCAGGAGAACCTCATGAAGATGGTAAGATGATTAAGATGACACTGTCCTCCAGACACAGGATTCTAAATTCGAGCCCTGGCGGTCTGAGGCCGAGCACGCTACCTCTCGGTCACGGAGGCTCCCCACAATACTGACTCTCACACGTGGATGGGGAAGAAACATTTTTTGTTTTTTTTAAACCGCCGAGACCGGAAACCGAACCCGGAACAAATTAACAAAATTAGTTAACAAATTTAACGATGTAAAAATATGAATTATTCAAAACGTATTTTATTTTTACAAAAAGTCACATTAACTATAACTTGAGTGATCCTCATCCATTTTAATAATACATTGTTCTATTTTAAACAAGCAATGTCGCATTACTTTCCTTAGTTTTAGATATATGATTGCCATTTTCCACCGTACAAGTATGTGAGTTGGATCCCTTGTGTAAACTGTGTATTTACTGTGTGTGTCTTGTTAGCTGCTAGCGATTAAAGGTCATGCTGCACTGATTTGGGAACACATGCCCAAGAAAGGCGCACATGGAGCACTATCTAATTAACATCCTTTAAGGCTCATATCATTGATTATAATGCAATGCTAAAACGAAATACTAATACAAAAATCAATTTGCCTACTCAATTAGATAATTATTATATTCGAATATTAAGGGCCTGTCACACCTTGGCGATCACCGTCAACGATCGCGTAACACACGTAAAAATATTAAAACTTATTGAAAACGCTGGCGATTGACGGAACCTCATGATACAGAACGATTGTCTAGCGTTTATAAGCGCATGAGTAGCGTTAAAGTAACGTGATTGACGACTGAAGAACGCACATCACATAATCCGTGATTCTATTCCCAGCGACTGCCAGCGTGGGAGTAGCGCATGAGTAACGCATGCATAACGCATTCGACGACTGAGGAGCGACTGTCAACGTGTGATTGACGTTCCACAACGCACAGTCACGATCACTTGAAAACCTCAAGTTTTTACTGCAGTATTTCATTGGTTTTAGTGGATTTCTAGCGGTAAATTTATCTTTTTAATATGTTAAGCCATGCAAAAATATATTGATAAGTTTGTCAGAGAATTTAGAAGTGTTCGGTATATTAATTGGTTATTTCTCGTGTTAAAGGCCTATTTTGCATAGAAGTATATTTTAAACATCTCATATTATTATTCATCAGCTGATCACAATTTTTTATAAATGAGTTGAACTTTTAAAAAGATTGATACATTTGTAGATATGTTGTCTATCATTACCAATATTTGATAACTTTATTTTTGTGGTTTTGAGTGATTCACCAGGAAGTGTAATACATATATATGTATATATATGCCTATTATGATTTATAAGCACTATAGTAAATCATAATAGGCATATACAGTACTGATTTAGCAAAATGGGACAAGCTTTTTCAGTGGGGCTAGCCCCGGCTAAGGCAGGCTAGCCCTGGGCTAGCCCCATGTTCTCTCCCCACCCCAGTTGGGGCTCGCATGTATGCGCCCAAAGTTATAAAATCGTTTAGCCGGGCCGCAATGTGCGTTTTGGTATAAGTTCATATAGCTGGAGCCGCGCTCATATCGCCGGGGCTCAAGCCAATCTAGAGCCTCGGCGAATTGAGTCAACGCCTGTCAGGCGCGCTTCTCGTCTGGTCCAGTTTCAAGCTCGACCGGTGCGACGGGCGAGCCTGACTTTCCAGGTGCCTGTTTTTTCATCTTCAGTTAGGCCTATTCCAGTGACCGTAGCTTAATAAAACCACCCATTTTCTGAATTTATACACTGAACTGCTTGTCTGATACTAAAGATAATGTCTAAATGCTAAAGGCTAAATGCTAAATGGCTAAGCAGAAATAAATGAGGACTGCAACAGGTCTACATATATACACGTACGGAAACTGAATTATTGCACATTTAGATCAACTCAGAGCTGTTCAGATGATGCTGAATGTGGTCAAGCTGAGCGCGCCCTGTCTTGCCCAGAGCGAGCCTGGCCAGGCCGGCGAGATGACACATGGTTCACAGCATCCATGTTAGCCGCCACACAGTATACTGGGTGCAAGCCCTAGTAGAATTTGGGCGGGTATATTTTCCTGGCCTGAGCCGTGTGGGGGCTCGAGCCCATTTCATGCGCTGGGCGCAACCAATTCTGCGCCTGTCTCGCCGGGCTTGCGCCCGGGCTAATGACGGGCTGGCCAGCGTTAACGCAGGCCAGCCACTGATGAAAAATCTGTTCCATTTTGTGAAATCAGTACTGTACATATGTATTACACTTCCTGGTGAATCACTTAAAACCATACAAATAAAATTATAAATTATTGGTAATGATAAACACCATATCTACAGATGTATCAATCTTTCTAAAAAATCAGCGCATTCATAAAAGCTTGTGATCAGCTGATCAAAAATAATTATGTTTAAAATCTTCTTCTATGAAAAATAGGCTTTTAACACGGGTAAATGTCCAATTCAAAATAACTTATACCGAAAACTTTTAAACTCTCTGACAAATCTTTGTTTGAAAATTCAATATATTTTCGCATGGCTCAACGTATTAAAAGGATAAATTTACCGCTAGAAATCTACTAAAACCAATGAAATACTGAAAAACTCGTGGTTTTAAAGATACATGTAAACCATGTGATCGTAACTGTGCGTTGTGGAACGTCAAGCACACGTTGGCAGTCGCTCCTCAGTACATGACCTACGTGCGATTTTTGTTCAATTTTGAGAATTCGAGCGTATTACACACATTTCACTCACTGAGTAGTCAACTTTTGAGCTATGTCAATATATTTAATATCAATACAAAGCTACAGGCGTTCACGTGGATGTCCAATATAGTATGTCCGATCATTGACAAATGCGCCAGAGAGTTTTCAGTTTGTATTTTAACCTCTAATTTTACCTATTTTTCATACTTTTTTGTAAATAGTCAAAATACTTTTCTCTCAGCTGATTTTTGCATGGTATAAATGTTTAGTTTTAAGTTAAACTTGGTCTAGAACTATTGTTGACCTGAAATAGACCCATTCGGAATAAAAACAATAAAAAGTTATGTGAACATATTACACCTTTTTTATTGTTAGACGTAAAAATTGGCGCGCGTTTCTTCAGGCTCAGAAAATTGACCATATGTCACATTTGTGCTCAATAAGTTGTCAACTTTTCAGATATATTAATATATTTGAAATAAATAGGAAGCTAATGGCATCGGCCTTCACATGGATGTAAAATATGTTGTGTCTGATCAATGACAAATGTACAAGAGAGCTTTAGTTGGTATTTTAACCCTCAATAGTCAGCTGATTTTTGTATGGTGTAAATGTTTATTTTTTTGTTCAAACATGTTCTAGCACTATTGTTTATTTAAAAAAAACATTTGGAATAAAAATAATAAGTTGTGTGATCATAATAGTACATGTTTTTTTTAGTAGACGTACAATTTGCTGACTTTTCTTCAGGCTCGGGAAAATTGACCATATCTCACATTATTGCCCACTGAGTAGTCAAATTTTGAGCTATATAAATATATTCAACATCAGTAGAAATCTATTTTCACATAGATTTTATATATTTTGTGTCCGATATTATTGCCAAATGCACAAGGGAGCTTAATGTTGGTATTAATTTCATCTATTGTTCATACTTTTTCAGTAAATAGTCAAAATACATTTCTCTCAGCTGATTTTGTAAGTGATAAATGTTTGACTTTGATTGGAACATGTTTTAGAACTATTGTTGACTTAAGATAACCCATTTGGAATAAAAATGGTTAATTATGTGAACATATTACACACTTTTTTGGTTGGACTTAAAAAAAGCGCATTTTCTGCCGGCTCCAGGAAATTAACCGTGCTTCACATTTCTGCCCAATGAATACCCAAATTATCAATGTATCAACATTTTTTTAGCAGTTGAAAGTCACTATCAAGGGCTTTAACGTGGATACATACGATTTTATTTCTGTTAAATATGAGATGTGCAACAACGCGCCAAGCTCGTATTTTATCAATCCATTTGAACAATTTACAATGTTAACTTTATATGGTATAAATGTTTGTTATTACTGTTACATCTTCTGGAGCCATTTTTCAAAACTGACCTTGACCACTGAAGAAGTGATCACAGCCACTTCAAAAATTATCTAAACCACTACAAAAGTGATCTCGACCACTAACGAAGTGATCAAAGCCACTTTAAAAGTTGTCTGAGCCACTACAAAGGTGGTCTTATAGCCACTAACAAACTAGTCTCAGCCACTGAAAAAGTTATCTAAGCCACTACAAAGTGATCTTGGCCACTGAAGAAGTGATCACAACCACTTTAAAAATATCTAAACCACCACAAAAGTGATATTTACCACTAAATAAATGAGTACAACCACTTAAAAAAATATCTCAGCCACTACAAACGTGATTTTGGCCACAAAAGAAGTGATCACAGCCACTTTAAAAAATATCTCCGCCACTACAAAGGCGATCTTGGCCACTGGAGATCACAGATACTTTCAAGGTTATTTAAGTGACTACAAAAAAGACCTTGGCTTCAAACAAATTAGTGTCAACCACTGAACAAAATATCTAAACTACTAAAAAGTAATTTTGGCGACTGAAAAAGTGATTACAGCCACTTTAAAAGTTATCTCAGTGGCTACAAAAGTGATCTTGGCCACTCACAATCTAATGTCAGCCCCGAAAAAATGATCTCTATTACTACACAAGTTATCTTGAGAAGCCACCACAACCACTTTAAATCTCATCTCGGCCCCAAACTCGGCCACAAACAAAATGAAATACTCAACAACATGTCCCAAATTTCCAGTGAGAATTTCAAAAATGAGACCATTTGACATGCAACATAATTCTGAGAATAAACATGTATGAAATTATTGGGTTTATAAAGGGGTGTCATAATTTAAAAGTGTACTACACGTTAAATGGCCTAATTTTAAACTATACAATATTTTCAGGATGTAATGGCAAATTACCAGAAAATAGTGTTGACAACATTTCATGAAAATCGCTTGGGAATTGACATTGTAATCAACGAAAAGCTAATTTTTATTTTAGACAATCCTCCACCGTTGTACAGTCTATACTTTAGGCTCATCTGGCTCACATCGTGTAGTAGTGGCATCGATAAACTACACATATAGGATACATCTTAGAGAAAGATAGTCTTGAAATTATTATAGGAATCAAGTTTGGTACTGACCATGCAAAGTCATATATATGAGCCAATATCTATTGGCAACAGGGAACTCTATTTATGTTGGCATGCTGATATAATTAATGTATATTTCTGAAAATTATTGAAATCGTGCAGTTATTTGACATACTGTGGACGGATCATTCAAGGATTGAGAAAGAAAACAAAATCCCCATCGCCAATAGCAAACACTAAACGAGACAAACGTACACTGATCCCACACGGTCTGGTCTACTGGAAATGACTTCATGATATAAACTATTTATTTTTAAACGATTTATATTGCAAACACGTTATATGTATAACTTATTACACTATTAATATTACGTAAATAATTTTAATGCTAAATATTTTCACCTCTGCATGCTCCATTACAACTAATTCAACTTTTAGTTAATAAATGTTATTATTATGTATGGCGCATATGTTATAAATAACATTCAATTACATTAAATGTGATATTTCGGGGATGAGTCTGCTGAAACGTTGTTTGTTACTATGGTATCACGTGGTTCCAATGACAAGTACTTCCGTATTGTATCATTTCTAATTCCAGGTGTCATATTAACTTTAGTGACATCAAAGTACAAAATCAATAATGTTCAATCAATTTAACTATTTATCACTGATACTTTTTATTTATTATTGGTAAGCCTGTGATCATATAGTTGTTATACTTGTGTGGAAATAATTGAAAAACGTGCAGTTATTTGACATAATATGCACAGATCATGATTGATAAATGTTGTGTCAATAAATCACATAAAAATGTGACATTATGGGGGGGAAATCAATCAAAACTTATGAAAAACTAAGCGGTGCCTTTCTTGTCATCCACCCTAAATCTGTCAAGTAGGGTTCTGTCGACATTTGGGCCAAATTTGGTGGCTTTGGAACAATTTGCCCCAAACAGTCTATTTATTGCCCTAACTATAAAGGACAAAATCATATGTAATGCTCGTGTTCTGACACTGAAGTCGCCTGCTAGCATTATATAAAATGAATTACGTGGGTTTAATAACATTAAATCATTTTTGATATCATCATAGATTCCAATATCGCTTTCGATATCAATATCGGAAATTCTGAGAGCCTATAATTTAAAATGGCCGCCAAAATGTATTAAAAAAAGTGAATTATCATTGATTTACCACTTAGGTGTGTGTAATTTATGGTTCCTATATGATTTTGTGTCGACTATTCATTTCTTCAGATAATATGTGTGATTTATCGTTTCTATGTAGTTTTGTTCGAGAAATAAATTTCTTGGTTCTGTTAGATAAATCGACTAATATTTCACACACGAATCCAAGATGGCCGCCATTTTCTTAATGTTGGTCCACTATATCATGTATATTCTCCTATAATCTAGCTGTTTACAGAGTCCTTTATATTTTATATCTCCTTCAGTTGGGTTGTATTTTTCTTTTAGATAAAACAGAATAACTGGTATTGTTCATATTTTCATCACTGATAACGACGTACAGCCTGATAATTGGGGTTGTCTTGTAAATCATTTCAAGGTCTATTAGAGGTCAAAAATAAGGTTTATACAATATAATTGATATTTTATATGTCAAGATCATCTGGAGGTCAAAACAAAATTAACGGACACCTTAACGGACACCTTGAATTTTAAACTGGTGACACAACATGTCTAGGATTAAATTAAATAACTCATTTCCATCCAGCATGAATACACTGATTACGTTGGAATGGTTATTTTTACGTTTCAATGTGATCTAGACAACAGAACAAATAAGTATGGCAACCAATGTCCAACACAAAAATATTCTATTTAGAAGCGACTACTGATAATTATTATAATTATTCTATTCTAAAATAATAAGATTACAATCGAATATAATGCCTCATTTTAGACTACTTTTGAGTACACTGGTTTTATTTGATTTGGTATTTTACGTTTCACTGTCATCTAGAGTTCTAGTCAATAAAACTGATAAATGTCCATCCAGATATCGATTAAAGACACATAATGTAAAGTAAATATCATGTAGAAAAATTAGTATGTAGAATTACACACAGGACTCTAATATGAAATGGCAATCAATAACATTCACCCCTCCTTTAAAATCCAATATGGGCGCTAAAATTCATGGTATTTACATAAAACATGATAACTTAGACCTAAATATGGAATAGAGCTGTAACTTGGCTGGGTGTCTCATTTCTGTATATCATGTAGTGGGTTAGCTCCCACTGGCGGGCTATCGGCCTATTTGGGGCCCTACCTGGTGCTAGTGGTGGGGCGGCAATGTTTGAAAAATCACAGTCGTCTTGGATTAAGGCAATGGGATTGGAAATGTGGTTATAATTATAGGGATAAAATTCTGAGATTCTTTTTCGACATAATTGAAGCAGGTTTCTGATTTTGGTGTCTGTAGTATTTATTATCTAATGGGGATTTGAAAGCCATTGAATGCTATTTCGGATTTGACCCCTAGTAAGCATCATCACCTGGACGCTATGGGGAATCGCCCGTTTTTCGGGCCAGCCAGACACCAGAACATGGTCAAGACCAGAATGGACATATATTCTGGCAGCGCACACAGAATACAGAAACCATTATAGGCATGGTAACGATAATGAACAGTGTCGGTGACTGACTGAAAGAGCGCACTGCCTGTGAAGACTTTTGATTAACTAATTAATTTGAAATAAATTTGTTATTATCTATTATGATAATAAAAAATAATTCATATACGCACGAATAAAATCTATCATGCAGATTAAAATATCAAATGTCATGTAATTTTGTGGTTACTTACATAAATCATTTTTGATTATTTAGATCTAGATCAAGTGAGTTAGAATTAATCCTCTCGGCGTCGGGCATTTTTGATATTTTTTTATTCACCACATAACATAATGACCCAACGTACTCAGTGTACTGAAATTAATTGATAAGTTTTTTTATTTAATTCTAGACCTGTTATGTCAAATTAAAAAATTCGAGATGGCCGTTAATTTTGGTTTTGACCTCTAGATGACCTTGAAATATAAAATATCAATTATATTGCAATCAACAAATTCAAATAAGTCTAAATTGACGTATTGAATTGAATTATAGACCTATACGTTAAGAATATCATCATTAACAATAGCCACTGGTAAAAAATAAAAGTTTTTATGTTGACATTTACATCCATCTTATTTGTTTACCTCTAAATGACCTCTAAACGTAAAATGATCATTCCAACGTAATCAGTGTACCCGAATTAATCGAAAATGAGGTATTAAATTAATTTCTACTAGGGCTGCGGTCTCAAAAGATAAGAATTCAAGATTTAGAAGTTGAATCCCTCGGCGGCCATTTAGGATATGATTTTATTTACTACATGATCTGATGACCTAATTAAAATAAAAAGTGAATAAATAGATTCCTTGACTCCCGAAACTTTTGTATGGGCTACAACATATTAATTATATCCTACCAGAACAGGACATATAAGTGTTTTCCCATACAGGTGTAAGACCGGCGGCCATCTTGAACTTAAATGTTAATAAAGTGCTGTTGTACATTCTAAATGACTGAATCCTTTTATTTTACCATTCAATTCCATAATTAGGAGTTTTTTGTGGGGTTTTGAACAAAGGGAACTTGAAAAAGGTACAATGCTAGTTAATTTGGTGGCCATTTTGGATTTCTTGCCGATTTGATAAATATTTTAGGGTGGCCTAGCTTATTTCAAATAATATGGTTTCAGAGAGCTGAATCCACTGAGAAAACCTTGACAGGAAAAAAATGCAGTTTTTGACCACATGGACCTGTCTAGATATATACACATTACAAAAACCGGACCAGTGTGTCTGTTGTAAAACTGTTATGTTATGCAACAGATACATAACAATATACCGCAAACTATTTTTTGAATATATAAAAAAAGAAGTCTATGAAAAATAAATAATAAAGATATTATGGGTGTGGGACCAAGCATAGTATTCTACATCCGACCAATGAAAGAGTGGTTCAGCCTGTCCAAGTGATATGACGACTAACATTTGTCGGGAGGTTGTGACATTTGTCGTTGGAAATCATGGTAATGTTGTGACATTTGTCGTTGGCTGTGACATTTGTCGAGGCAAAGTTGCGACATTTGTCGTTGGTTGTGACATTTGTCGAGGCAAATTTGTGACATTTGTCGTTGGCTGTGACATTTGTCGAGGCAAAGTTGTGACATTTGTCGAGGGCTGTGACATTTGTCGCGGCAAAGTTGTGTCATTTGTCGAGGGCTGTGACATTTGTCGAGGCAATGTTGTGACATTTGTCGTTGGCTGTGACATTTGTCGAGGGCTGTTGTGACATTTGTCGAGGGCTGTGACATTTAGTGGGAGTGTGACATTTGTCGGCACAACACACGCTCATATCTGACAATGTCTGCACGAATATGGAATGAATAAAGAATGAATCAAGAAAATCTTCTGCTTTAACTGAGTTTCTACAGCGAACCACAGCTTGCTGACCGGGCAAGACACCACGATCGAGATCGAGGTCTGAGGCGTTGGTCGCGTCCATTGACTTGTCGAATATACGGCAACGTCAATGGTAACCCTCGCCCTAGACTACGATAGTTTCTTCGTGAAGTAACGTTACACGCAAATGTTTAGAACAATATCATAATTAAATATTTTTAATATCTTACGTGCCATGCAGAATCATTCACAGTGCTAGGATGAACGCAGGCGAAAAAGGTAGTCTTTATTGTTGTAAAACAGAAGCGACTTGTCAAATAGTAGGCCTACACAATTCAATGATTTAGCCGTCAGTTGTCACAGTTTCATGACCATGTTACTATAAAGTAAGCATATGGCACACGGTGTGAATAAATGAATGGAGGAATGAATGAATGGGGTTTTACCACCTTTGTGCATATATAATCTAAACTGGGTCAGGAGAAATTCCTGAGGATGGTGAAATGACACGGTCCTCCAGGCACAAGATTCTAAATTCCATCCTTGACACTCTGAGGCCCAGCACCGTCACTAGCCTCCCGGCCCCACTATATTATTTTTTTCAAGTGATCAGGAAATACCAGAGTGGGGTTCGAAACCGCGATCGCCGACTTTCCAGACATGCTGTTTGAACCACTGCGTCAGGCCATGTCACCAGTTACTGTTGTCAAAGTAGACACAGAGAATATCTGCCCTATGGTGGTTCAAATAAGGCCACTGTCTCAAACGCTGTCCCAACATTGAGTTTCCACAAATTCAATGTTGCCTGTTTATCATGTTTTCTGAGCTGATACACCTGTAGTATGGACCTGTGAAGCATTAACCCCCAAACCGCCAAATTATTCAATCTGAATTTTCACCCACTTGAAGTTGCGTCTCGCTGACGCGATCCACAACTTCAAGTGAGTGGAAATCATTCAGATTTGACAAAATGGAGGTCAACTGTTCTCAAATATTGCTGATTGATGTCACATTTTATCTTTACCATGTTTAAAAGGTGGTACTTAATGTGCCAATAAAAAAATGAAAACCCGAATATATGCGGCACCGGCGGTTAAAGGGTTAAAAAGGCAAACATCAGTAGCTGCCTGAAAACGGAGCACCTACTGCTCCAGCAGCTACTGCTGTCTTGCAGGGCAGTACGCGTCTTTATCGTGGAAAAAAACAAGTGTCTGCAAAGTTAACGGCCCAATGTTGTGTAATTACCATTGTTTCATTAATAGACCGGGGCAGATCTAGAATTTTTAAAAAAGAGAAGAGAAGGGGCTATTGAAAAATCATTATCCTCCAGCCAAAATGGAAGTATAACTTATTTTATTTTGAGGCATAAAACGGGGGTTTGCAACTATTTTGATTGGCAAATACGGTTTGCTTTGACAATTTTGGTCGATTTTTCGTCATTTTAATGTTTGAAGTAGGGATCAGGATACCCCCTGACCTGTGGAATTTTATTGAATCACGTTCGTATGTGAAGTTGGTCGTAACAGATGTATTTTTTGGCTTCCAGAGCGATAACCGTAATTATGATGTTTTAAACAAGTTAATTTTAATAGCAAAATTATGTATAAATAAATTTAGATATGGAGATTATAATGATATTATAATATTATTTAAACAACAATGTAGTTATAGAAATATAAAATCGTAATTTTTCAGATCTAGTTACATAAATTTAGTGGAAAAAATTATATACCATGAATGAATTATACATGTATGATTGTATGTATGTCGAATGTTTGATTGTGTGAATAAATTTTATAAAAAAGGATACCCCCTGACACCCCCCCCCCCGTTTCTGGTTACACCACAGTATTAAGACCATATTATGTTATTGGTGGAAAGAAAAGTTAGTTAGACGTTGGGCTGAAGTGTTGGAATAGGTCGTCTTGCTTCGTCGCTATTTTTCAGAAAATGAGTCCTATATCGCAAAATTACGTTATATAATACATCCACGTTACATCAGATACTAAATATATTTCATGTCAACTGTTCTCATCATAATGCAGGAACAGATATTATGGTCCCAAATTGATAAATTGGCAATAATGTATTGGATCGACAGGGGCTGAATTGGAATACGCGATTCGTCATTTTTAACTACAGAACCACGCCCATTTCAACGCCTGCGCCACACACGCTATCATCAGCACAATCACTATAACATTCTTTAGAGTACATGTTCGAACACGTATTTGAATAATTACATACAAGCAACTCTAATTATATTTCCCGAATTAACCCTTGTCCTGTTGAATTACTTCAATTGTATTTTTTGTCATTTGAAGCTGGAATTGCTAACGCAATTTCCAGCTTCAAATGACGATTTTTTTTTTACTATTTATGAAAAATAGAAATGCTAAAATTAAACTATTGGATCAACAAAGCGTCTATTAGAAACAATTAGTTCAAAATTAAGTGACATTTTTATTGATCTAAAACATCCTTAACCCCGTATATTTCCGGGCATAGCAGGACAAGGGTTAACACAGCCCCTCCAGTTCATTTTACAGAAAATGATTTCCTTATGGGTTGGTTCCCTTTTGCTTATAGGGGAGCGGCCAGGACCCTAATTTTTCGAGTTTAATTAGCCCTCCTGGCATCAGGCTGAAATATGTCTCAAATGAAAGAGGAGACCCCACTAGTAAGTTTTTGCCCTGTTGGCATTTTTACATCCCGGGGGTTACCATGGCAACGGGGGTGTAAACAAACCCTTTCAAAACCTTCCTAATCCTAATAACTGACCAGTTTCTCCCATGTAATTTACTTGTTGTCAAAGAAATTCATAACATTTATAACATATCTCCACAATAATTGATTTTCATCGTATAAAATAACAAAATTGTATGCATTCTTCACAACAAAAACATAATTTGTATAATTCTGAATGTTTTTTCACATTTAAAGTGTTGCCATGGCAACTGCGTTATTACCAATTATTGTGCTATAACAAATGATAATGTTTTTTATGTTACTTTTCATCTACTCAACATAAAAACACAAACAATGTGTCAAATTGAAGTTAATTTATTTTTCTTCAACATGGTAGTTTTGAGATATCAAAATATATAATTACTATATGCCTTATTTGCATAAATGCATACGCTATATTGTCAAAAATGACAAGATGTCACCACCTATTTAATTCGTGATATATATTACACTTGTAAACAAACCCTTTCAAAACTCTCCTAAACCTAATTACTGACCAGTTTCTCCCATGTGATTTATTTGTAGTCACAGCAATTGATTTTGTTGTAATTATATAACATAATTTTATGAATTTTTGACAACAAAGACATAATCTGAATAATTCTGAGCGTTTTTCACATTAAAAGTGTTACCATAGCAACCACATTCTTATCAATTATCGTGTTATACTAAAGGGTGATGTTTTCTATGTTACTTTACACCTACTAAACATAAAAACACAAACAATGTGTCAAATTAAAGGTTATTTAATTTCCTGTAATATGGCAGTTTTAACATGCATATTATATAATTATCATATGCCTTATTTGCATAAATGCATACATTATAGCTTCAAAAGGAACAAGTTATCACATTCTTCCTAATTCATGATACATATTACACGTGGTCATTATGTGGGAGCGCGGGGTGGTCACCAGTTTGGGCTACAATTATTTGTGGCTCTTATTTGCAAACTACTCGGCATACAAATACAAACAAGGTATAAAATTATAGAAAATTCACTGTGGCATATATGTATTATATTCAAACATGCAAATGAGCTCATTAGCATATACCTAATTTGCATGCATGTCTAATATATCATAATAAATAAACACATATTAATCAGTATATTTAATGTCACTAATTAATTTTTAACACTTATTATTACATTATATTTTGAAGTGTCTACAGATAATTGTCAGTTGAAAATTAAAGTTGAAACTTAACACAGTATTGTCGCACAAACGATAATAATAGATGTACTTTACAGTCATTTTAAACGATTGATCAAGTTTAAATTTACATAATAATTTTAATTCGGAAAAATCAGTTATTTTGACTAAAATCTTCCATTATACAATAATGTTTTCGGGTGTAGTACATCCCATGCATTGATAAAATGATTATTTAGGCTCCATAGACGATTTTTTGCTCTTTCCAGTAAAAAAAACAGCTATAACCTACCCACTAAGTAGGAGGACTGCCAAAATACATTGTACACCATTATCCACACGTAGATGTCGCTCAGGTAAACAGATAAATGAATGACTATGAATGACTATAGGCCTACACTGCGTAAGAAAGTATTTAAATTCCACTTATATCTGAAACATTTTGATATTTTGTTGATATGGATATTATAACACACAGTTTTAAGTATGCGCTACACGATAGGCATGGTTTAAAAGTAATTTGAGAGGTCAAAGTCAAGGTCATCTGAGGTCGCAAAAGTGAACAAATCTGATATTTAGATTAAAACATCATAATTTACAATATGCCATTATAGTATATGTTTATCTCCAATTAATAATTTTATCGCTACTTTGTTTGTTTTTTCGAATGCAATTCACTCCAGGACATAAAACAATACTGATTTTGACTATCACAGTCGGGTACTTTTCAAGACAACAAAAAATACTTCTGTGCCTAACTATGCTAAGGGTGTTGTCGTAGACGCAGTATACAGTCGCCTAGTAACCTTTGCATAATTTTTAAAGTGTTTTTTTACATATTTTGTTGATATTAATCGTTATTTTGTTATATCATATGCTGATATTGATGCTATATGACATAGGTTGAAGTATACACATGGTTTGAATGTCATCTGAGGTTAATGTCAAGGTCATAATTATGACATCACGATATTGGAAAAATAACATAATTATATCCTCATAGTCATGATAGTGGAATGTATGAAACATAGTAATAATGACATCACGATATTGGAAAAATAACATAATTATATCCTCATAGTCATGATAGTGGAATGTATGAAACATAGAAATGAACCGAAGGCGGTGACATCTTCTTAACTAGGCCTGACATTACTGAACCAAAACTCCACTCCCTGGCAAAAAATGATAAAGAAAGCAGGTGTCAACTTATCCCCGGGTGAAGCCTCCTACTGAATATATCATGAAATATATGTGCGATACAGAAATATTTGGATTTTGTTGGGACGTTTGTAAAAACTGACCCCGCTTCCCCCACTCAACTCCGGGCAATATGTCACTGGTTATGTATTTCTAACAGGGAATTAGAAAATCTATGATTTCTAAAATAATTATCAAATGTCTATCAATGGGAATTTAGTGAAAATGAGAAAATTTAGGATGACCGCCATTTTGTAAAAAAAAAGCATTTCTCATTCTTTTTTTGTAATAAAAGACTCAACTATATTATTCAAACACCAAATCATATGCCTTGTGACAACGAAAACAATAAAAATCTCGATAAAAATATCGTATCTATATCAATGAGAAAAATAAACCCCTGTGTCTACACTCGATTAAAATACAATTTTACATTTGAATGAAAGTAATTATATATGTTACTATTAGATTTGATAGCGTTTATGCAGCAGCACTTTATCAGAATATCACTTTATCAATATTGTAACCTCGGCCATATATTCCACTGGCTAAATATTTTAAAAATTATCTCGCTCAAAATTAAAAGTGATTTCACTCACTGAAAAATACATCTTGTCCGTTGGCATATTGATCTTAGCCATTCGAAAAGTCATCTCGGCTACAAAAAAAAATTATCTGAGCAAATGAGAAAGTGATCTCAACCAGTGACAATAAATTGATATCGTCAATTAAAAATGATCTTAGCGAGCGAAAAATATATCTCAGCCGAAATGAAAGAGATAGTGACTACTAGAAAATTAATCTAAGCCATTGTAAAAAATCATCTAAATCAGTTAAAAAGTGATTTCATCCAGTAAACAAATAATCTAGGCCAGTAAAAAAGTTATCTCAACGGATGAAGATAAAAGATTTCGACCAACGAACAAGTGATCACAGCCAGTGCAAAAGTAATCTCAGGCACTGGAAAAATGACCTCAACCAATGAATATGTGATCCCAATCAGCGAAAAGTGATATTGGACAGAGAATGAGTTATCTAAGCCAGTGAAAAGTGATCTGAACCAGTACAAACGTTTTCACAGCCAGTGAAGAGTGATATTAGCCAGTAAAAGGTATTGCCAATGATCTCAACTTCCGAAAAAAGTGATCTTTAGAGCCATTGAATAGGTAATCATGCTTCATTCAGCTGTCAGTCACTATAAAAGTGATATCGGCCATTGAAAAGGCGATATAATTAGGCAATCTAAGTAAATTCAGACGGTTGCAAACAGACTTCGGCCCAGAAGAAAATGATTCCAGTTAAAGGAAATGTGGTCTTGGTCAGTGAAAAAGTGATTTCAGTCAGTGAAGAATGGATCTCGGCCAGTGATAAAGCGATCTAGGCCAGTGAAAAAAAGTGATCTTATACAATAAAAAGTGATTTCGGCCAACAAAAAGGGATCTGAAACACTCAAAATATGATCTCAGTCAGTGGGAGGGTCATATCGGCCCATGAAAAAGTGATCTCAGCCATCGAAAATGTGATCTCGACCAGTAAAAAGTGATCGCAGCCAGTGAAGAAGTGATCTCAGTCGGCGAAAAATGATTTCGGCCAATGAACAAGTGATATCAGCCAGTGAAAAAGTAATCTCAGCCACTGAAAAAATAACCTCGACCAGCGAATATGTGATCTCAACCAACAAAATGTGATTTTGGCTAGAGAAAAGGTGAGTTTAGCCAGTTAAAAAGCGCTCTACGCTAGTGAAAACATGATCTCAGACAAGGAAAAGTGAAGTACGCAACGTAACCGAAGAAGTGATCTCAGCCAGTAAAAAATGATTTCAGCCAGTAAACAAAAGTTATATCAGCCATTCAAAAAAAAAGTAGCTTGACACCCAAAAAGTTATCTAAGCCATCCACAAAGTGATATCTGCTGTTGAAAAGGTAATCACGGCCTTTGAAAAAAGTGATATCAGCTGGTAATTAAGTGATTTCAGCCCGCGAAAATGTGAAGTCGGTCACAGAAAAAGATATTTCGACCAGTAAAAATGTGATTTAGTAATATTGGTCATTGAAAAAGCGGTCGCAGTCAGTGAAAAGTGTTCTATGTCAGTAAAAAATGATCTCGGCCAGTCTCTAAGTAATTTCTGTGGGTGTGAAAGTAATCTGGGCCTATGAAAAAGGGATCTTTGCGAACAATAGGTACAGTGTTATTATCTGTATACATAATTTGAAGGATTCCAGTACGATAGTGATATATTTACAAAGGTTGTTCAATTATAGTATGCTTGCACTGTTTGTTAATTTACTTAATGTAATGGTTGATGGGCCGATAGTAAAGATTATTTGTATGAATTTGCTTCCCGATGTTTTAAAATGTGAGCAATCCATATTAAAATGAAAATCACTCGCACATCAGGTACTTTTTTTCTGTTATCGGGGCATACCTTTATGTTATTCGATTTCAAATGGAAGGTTATTATAGCTTAAAGCACACAATCAGGCTAAAATCATTTTGCCGCTTTAAAGTTGTTAAATAGTCTGCAATTTTTAAATTTAATTTGAATAGTGCATTGCTGGGGTCCATTATTGTCTAAACTGGTCTGATAATATTTGCTCAATTTGCTGCTTGAAACAGTTCTTATTACTACAAAAGGATAATTTGGCTGCTTCCTTTATCATACAAATAAAGCGTTTTGGGGCTTTAATAAATTTACCGCTGTAATTGAAAATAAGATATCCTGTGCTTGCATTTTTAAGTGAAAATCGACTGTTTTATGTATGGCTCCTAAAATTTTCTCGTTCTTATATAAGTGCATGCACTTATATTCGAATAGTACGTGCACGTACTTATATTCGAAATCTACTACGTGCACAACTGTGTAGCTCTCTGCTCAGCCATGTACTGCAGGTAATATGTATCGAATTTTAGAAACCCTTATTAGTATATGTCCATAATAATTAAATAATTTATGAAATTGATCGTGAACACAAACTACATTATTGTTTTCAGCTCTTAACGGGTAGATATTAGGAGAGAATTCCTCCATATATATGCGCCTGCAGTTCAAGCCGTGAACACTATATAGTGCATAAGTGTGATAGCTGAAAAGAGTTGACAAAGGAGGTGTGATATATGAGAGCTCAGGTAGTGTCAACACCTATATTCTCCTGGAGTCACTCACACAACTTAACTTCAAAGTAACAGTCAGTGATTACTAACGCTAGCTTAGTTTATTTTTAATTGAAATAAAAGAATTTAAGAAATTTAAAAAAATATTTTTATGTTCGAATAATTATAAGTGCATGCACTTATTTTCTTTCGAAAACTAAGTGCATCTTTAAATATAAGTGCATGCACGTTAATGCGCTGGGATACGCGGTAAGTATTATATTGATCCGTTAGTTTTTATTGTGTCTAACCAAAATTAAATGTAGAGATTTCTCGTGTAGCTCTTCTTAAAAAAAGATTATCTTGGTCGTAGATACGTTGACATTTAGTTCCCACTGTTCACAATAAACACTGATTACATCCAAAAAATGTATGTCTTCTGCTGACTTAGCAACCACCACTGCGTCATCGACGTAATGACGTATGTAAAGTTTGAGGTATTTGATAAGATTCATCAATTCTGTCTTTGGTGATTTTATTGACCACAAACAGCCGACTCCGGCCAATCGAAAAGTGATCTTGGTCATTGAAAAAGTGATCTCAGCCAGTGAAAAAGTGACCACGACCAGTGATATCAGCTAGCGAAAAAGTGATCTCAACCAGTCGAAAATCGATCAGGACCATTGGAAAAGTGATCCCAGTCAATGAGAAGTGATCTCGACCTGTCAAAAAGTGATTTAAGCCAGTCAAAATGTGATATTGGTCAAAGAAAAGGTGAAATCGGTCAATAAACAAGTGATCTCAGCCAGTTAAAATTAATATCGACAAAAATAGATAGTTATCTCAGCCAGTGAAATGATTATCTCAGCCAGTAAAAAGTGATCTCAGCAAGTGAAAAGATGATATCGGACAGTAAAAATGAGATTCTGTCACTCAAAGCGTTTTCCGCAAAATAAAGATCATTCGATTATCTCAGCCAGTAAAGCAAATCGTCATCGAGGTTAGCGCATAAGTTTACCAAATTAAATTTGTTTCACTACTCACTGGCGAAGACATAAAAACATTTTTTGTGAGTATCATAACCAAGACCTAATTCTGGATCATCTTACACACATGGATGCGATTTTAAATTTTATTTTAGCATGTTGCCAGATTAGTTCAGAAAGTAATTAGTAAAGGAAGTTTAAAGCTAAAATGCTCGTATAAATAAAGATTTTTAAATAGACGATTATTCCAAGCCATTATGTTTTTTTTTAAATTTTGCGTCGTCGGACGACATTCAATTGAGATGACTTTCAAACCATCTATATCATGTAGAAGAGTAGATATTGGATATACGTGAAATTAAAAAATATCCCTCATGCAGTGAATAATGCGTCGCTGACACCCCCTTGCCTTAGAGGTCATAACAGTAGTTAGTTAGAAAAAAATAAAATACAAGCTATATAATTATGGAACTGTGAATCGTCATTTCATCATAGCTTGGGGGGTACTACAGCTGAAAATAGACATAACAGTAAGAATAAGATCACTAATTGAAGTTTATAGCTGAATACGCTCTTACAAATGAGTCAAAACACGCTCTTTGATCGATTTCGTGGCCTCAGATGACCTTTACCTTGACCTCAGATGACCTTTATAACTTTCTTATCGCACAGTGCATGCTTCAAACTGTGTGATATAGCATCAAAATCAGCAAAATTAATATGTCGACACTTTTTAGAGATTTTTAAAATTCAAAGACTACAATGAAGTTAATCGAGTGTCCCCTTCAACCCCCTTACCTTAGTAGTCTTTTCAGGGTTTTTTTATTTTGTGACCTCAGATGACCTTGATCTCAAACGACCTTCACAGCTCGATTGTGCAGTTTATGCTTGAATATTGATATGTCATCGATAACACCGAAATATGGCGGAACATATTAGAGATACGTGAAAGTCAAAGACAACGTTATGCAATGAATAGAGCTTGTATTGCAACCCACACGCCTAATTTGTGGGTGGGCCTATAGATAGTTTTCTATTAGCTGGAAAGGGTAAAATATCGGTTTTAGAACATATAATCAACCTTTGATCATGGCCTGGGGAGCACAACAGTCGAAAATGAACAAGGAAATAGCGATAAAATCAATAAATAAAGTTTAAAGCTGCAGATGCTCGTAGAAATGAACAGTTTTAGTCAAAATATGTGATTTTTTTCGATTTAAAATATGCGATGTTTTTATTTTGTAGCCTTGAATGACCTTGACCTTGACCTCAGATGACCTTCACACCTTGTTTATTGTGTAGTTTATGCGTATAGAAACTATGTGATATGCCATCAATATCAGCGAAATATGTTGGAATGTTATATAGATACATGTAAGGGAAATTCCAAGACTGCATTAAACATGGTTTAATACATGTACCTCTTTTGCAACCCCCACACCTTAGGAGATATAGGGTGTTTTTCGCTCTGAACAAAACAGAAATACCGGCTGTGCAACACAAATCATCTTATTACACTTCAACGGCATAGCACAATATAATATACACATACGACTAACGAAAAAAAATTGCCATTGAATCATGGTGTCCCAGTGACTATAGTAGCTTGTGTAAGTAATTACAAGTGTAATATATATCACGAATTAAGAAGGTTGTGACATTTTTTTATTTTTGACATTATAGCGTATGCATTTATGCAAATAAGGCATATAGTAATTATATATTTTGATATCTTAAAACTACCATGTTAAAGAAAAATAATTTACCTTTAATTTGACACATTGTTTGTGTTTTTATGTTGAGTAGATGAAAAGTAACATAGAAAACATTATCATTTGTTATAGCACTATAATTGGTAATAACACAGTTGCCATGGCAACACTTTAAATGTAAAAAAACATTCAGAATTATACAAATTATTTTTTTGTTGTGAAGAATGCATACAATTTTGTTATTTTATACGATGAAAATCAATTATTGTGGAGATATGTTATAAATGTTATGAATTTCTTTGACAACAAGTAAATTACATGGGAGAAACTGGTCAGTTATTAGGATTAGGAAGGTTTTGAAAGGGTTTGTTTACACCCCCGTTGCCATGGTAACCCCCGGGATGTAGCAATGCCAACAGGGCAAAAACTTACTAGTGGGATCTCCTCTTTCATTTGAGACATATTTCAGCCTGATGCCAGGAGGGCTAATTAAACTCGAAAAATACGCATCTTTTAGCTAGTTGGACGCTCCCCTATTAGGTCTAATAACGATTAGTTAGTGCATATTGTGGCCATCTTGAATTTCGCTATTCTGCAAAAGAGAGACATGTAAAACAATGTCAGTCACCCAGGTATTGTTATTTGACCATTAACACTTTAACCGCCGGTGTCGCATATATTCGGTTTTCAATTATTTGTAGTAGCACACTAAGTACCACCTTTTTAAACATGTTGAGATAAAATGTGACATCAATCAGCAATATTTGAAAATATTTGACCTCCATTTTGTCAAATCTGATTAATTTTCACTCACTTGAAGTTGTGGATCGCGTCAGCGTTACACAACTACAAGTGGGTGAAAATTCAGATTCAATAATTTGGCGGTTAAAGGGTTATTAAACACATTTTTGAAGTAAGTTTGCTTGTAATAAAGATATGCCATCCGCATCACATTATGTACCCCTGGCTGGCTGACTGAAATCAAATTTGAGATAGACTAAAGCAAACTGAATCTACATGTGTGTGTGTTGGGACACCCATAGGCCTACACACACTAGCAGTGCACGTGGAATTAATTAGACAGCAAAATAATGATGTTTGAGATATAATACTAATAACAAAGACGGTATATTATTATTTACAATGTGAACGTGGTGAACGTTACAGAAAAAACAAATGAGACTGCTTGGCGGATCAATAGCTAGTATTTAATAAAACAATAAAACAGTTGAATCATTAAAATCAATGATAATATTGATATAATATGATAATGTGAATGTGAACTGTTGGTCATTCAAAGTGACTGTTAGTGAGTCAGTTTGAATGATGATATGAAAGCGCTATAAAAATGAAAGAAAAACATTTTATTAATAGAAGTTATAAAGTTTGTTGTGACAAAAGGAAATGGGAGGGAAACAGTGGCGGGTGCTTGGCGGGTGAAGGTGTACACGTACCTGCGTACCCACAGTCAGCATGTGGTGAGCGTACACAAGCCTGATGCTATGATAACATGGATACGTAAAGGGAGATGGGAAAAACACATATATATTCGCCTACACAAATTAAATATAATTACTAAAGCGATTATAAAACAATGTAGAAGTGATGTCGTTTCAGCAACAAATTTCACGTTATTAGGTGAAGTTCTCAACCAATATTGTAGCGATTTTTACGCGTATTTTTTCCATGAGGTGCAGAATTAGCTTGGGGATATTACAATGTAGCCTCAGATTTACAAACACTAGCTAATCTGTAAACAGGCCAGGTTGACGATATTAATATATTTTTGTCGAAACTACCGGTATCGGTATTGACCGTGAAAAGCATTGTTTTAACCTTTATTTAAACATAGCAAAAAACTGAAACAAATCGCAATAAAATTGGTTGTTTTTTCTATGTATTTCATCACGTGACCTTGCAGGGTGTATTTCGCTGTTGACTCGGATAATAACCATATGCAAATAAAAATTCAAACTTAAGTAACATTTAAAAACGAACTGTCTGTGTTCTTGGAAATTTTGCATCTCTTGAGGCTTCCTGGGCAACCAAGATCCTTGTTACGGTGTTGACATAATTTATTTTCTTTGGACACACATTTCTTTAAACGTTTACCAAATTATATTACATACTGAAAAATGTATGCTACTATTTTCTTGAATAACTATAACATATTGTTATGAAAGATCTCAATACTATTTAAATTCGGGGGGGGGGGGTTGGACATGTTGCGGTGCTGACGCCTGGCGTCTGTCCTTCAGGACTAGTTAAAACGTGGAAATCGACAGAAATAGCCTACAGACACACAAAAACGTTTTTTGTTCCCCGCCTAACTGAAGTTCGGGTTAAGTATCTCGTGTTGGCTGGGTAGACAAGTACGGAGCTTCCTAAGGGACATTTAAAAAAAAAATGGGTGCGCGTCAAATGATTTGGTGCCCAACAAATAATTATTTGATGCGCACCAAATAATAAAATTAAGGGCACCAAATCACTTGACCAAATTAATACTTTCAGTTACAATAATTATGATTTGTTGAAATGTCCCTTGAAAAGTTCCGTAGACAAGTGCCAACACTATAGACATAATTAGTACACAGACATAGCGCCTAGGAACACAGGATGTTTAGAATACGACTTTTTCCACACAAAGTCATATTATCAGGCCCATTATCAGAGATGCATTAGCCATTTCTGCTATTATGTATAATACGTACAGTAAGAAATAATACTTATGAAATAAATGTCTATAGAAAAACTTCCGCCATTCGTTTTTTTTTTTAATAAATGTTTCTGACGAAAACGAAAGTGTGGGTAATTGTGGTGGTTTAAAAACTAGCTAATTAAATGTGTTGGTAGGCTTATGTGACTAGTCAGAATGTAGCATAGGCCTACTAAATTTATGGATGTACCATGCTAAATAACATGTGTACGCATTGATAGTATTTTACGTTGTTGACATAATCATTCATAGTAAGTTTACATTTAAAACCAATAATCATTCATTGTAAGCTGGGGTTTAAAAGCTTAAAAATGCCCCTAAATTTACCTGAATCTAACAGAAATATCTTGGAGAGTCACCTTCGTCCTCTCCTTCATTCAGAACCTGGGCCTGCTCCTGAAAATCTGTTAAACCTTTCCTACTCGTCTTTTCCGGAAAATCCGATTTGCTCCAGTAGGCTACACGTGTGAATATTGCTTCAATAGGCGTTGAGCCAATACTAACACAAGTAAGCTCCCAAGGTGCTGTCAGGATGTGAAGTCAACTTGTCGTCTGAACAATTTGCAGCTGCTATAAGAGTAAACTGTGAAACTGCAGTTGCTATGAGAGTACACTGTGAAACAGCGGTGTCCTCATAAAATCTAGTGTGCCGTAGTTGGGTCGTTATGCTAAATAATTAAACGCTTCGTTTGCACTTGCAATTTATTTCAGAACAAAAGTAGTACCCAGCAAACGCAAAACATGTGTATAACATTTATACAACGCCGGCCCAACGTCGAAGACGTTGGTCCAACATTGTATAAATGTTATACAAATATTTTGTGTCTGCTGGGTCGTTGTTTCAGCCTTAGCGTGGTACTTTCTATGATGTTGTAGTGCTCCTGGAATGTAACATATTTATTATAATATATATTGATATATTAAAGGTATCGCTTATTTAGGTATGATCAGGATTATTAACTTCAGCAGAACTGGTCTACTGTTTTCAAATGAGTTAATTCAGAGGTATTTTTAAGTCTTATTTGTTGTTTCAGTTAAACCACAGTTCACAGTATTAACGACAAAAATATCTCAGTAATGACAGTGTATGAATTAGGCTAGTTGTGTGATCACTTGAAAGATCAAATAAATAATAGCAATAATAACAACAAGCCCAAAGTTTGTTTTTAATTGCTAAAGTTCGCCAGTAAACGTAATTAATATGCCTCTTGGTGACACACGATTATTCTCGTGGTGACAGCAGGCCTCCTTTCATTTGGGGTTGCTTTGGTGATTATTGAAAAGATTATATCGTTTCCAAGTAATAACCGCGAAATACAATAACGAGCCCACAACCCCAATTACTCCAGTTAGTAAAAACGGTGAGTTGTCATCTCCAGTTTTCTCAATGAGTGCACCTGAAACACACGAAATACTACAGCTTAACGAGTAGGCCTACAATGTATGTTAGCGCATCAGGGTGGAGGTCTATTGCAAAACTCACAATTACGTCACCTCATAAAATATTTGAATTGTAATTACAATTATTTGGTTATGAAATATCAATTACAATTACTATTAGAATTATTTTTGTCAATTGCAAATATGTTGCATTATTATGTTAAAAAAAGGGTATGGAAATAAATGTGGTATAACGTATCAAAGTTTAGCCAGGGGTGTTGTCAGTCTGGTACGACTCAAGCCGGAACATTCTTTTTAATGTAACTAAATTGATAGAATCTAAACTACTGTTCTAGACTCTGTTATATTACATTTTTAATTAGAAACACAAAAGGAGGCGAAGAATCAACAATGGCTTCTGACGTCTGAAGCTGTTACCGTGAATAAAAAAAACTCTATTTATTTTTGTAAATGTACTAGGATCAACCCGTGCACGTTGCATGGTCAAAACAATGCTAGTTTAATGTGGGACAATTTTAAAACGCTTCCCTAACATCAACCCAACCTTGGGATTTAATACCTTTGCTTTTGAGGAGCATGGACAATGATATCCCCTTCATCCGCATATATCGTTACTGGACAAAGTTGTGGTACATTGCTGGATAGGGGTTGTTCTGGCGTAGCAGATGTTAGGAGAGCGTTACAGACCGTGGGCATTAATACCATCCTGACCTCAGAGATTATATCTCTGATACCACAAGCCGATGTTGCCGTAAGCACGCATGGCGATTAACCTGATATATCAGCCATTACCATGCGAGATTCAGGTTTTTTTTAATAGCTATTTACTCTGTTCAGTTATGGTTAAATTAAGCCATCAGAATTCGCATGTCATTCGTTTTTTTTATTTGCTAGTGTTTTGAACCCAATTGAAAATTACGTCAGAAAACAATAACATAAACCTTCTCACAGCAGTGCGTTGGTTGAGAAAGTAATCCCTTGATGTTTTTTTATTTCTCTATGAATAGAAAACTCATACGTGGCGGAGTAGTGGTCTTTTATATTTGCCATATATATCTAGTACACACTGTAAGCGTGTTTATAAGCTTACAGTTGGTATAACAACAAAACTGAACGAAATGAGCAGTTTCTGCTAAAACATGGCGCCTGCTTACAGAGATGCAGCGGGGGTTTACCTGAGCGACATCTATGTGTGGAGAATGCATTAATACAATTGGTTAAAGGCAACTGAACTGAGCATGCACTGGGCCGGTGTTGGCCCATTGTCTGTGGTGTACTGTGGGTACACTGTGTATTGTTGTCATGCTGCACCAAGCTAGCACGATGCTCTGCCCAGTATTGAATAGTTGTTGACCAGCGCCGACGACAGTGGACCAGCACTGAACCAGCATTGGCTTATTATCGTGCTGATTTGTAGTGGTCACAAGCATTACTTGAAAATTGTGATGAACATCGAATAAAAGCCGAATTACGGCAGAGAACCATTTCGTCAGAAGTTCTCATAATTATACACTACAACCCAGATTAAAAGTCAAAGGTTTGTGTGATGTATAAAAATGGTGATTTTCTCAGGGCGTACCTTAGACGACAGACGAAGCGCCCGAACTCTTTTTCTATCATAGAATAGATCATTTTAATTCAAATTCATTTATACATGCTCCATTCACCATCATATTTAACTCAAATACTTGTGGATAGACGCAGCATAGTGCTTCAAATGAAGAATCAAATTGAATGTTAAGAAAATGCAGCTTATAATACTCAAAACTAAGAAAAAAATTGAATTATAACTCTTTTGGCCAAAAAAAAATAATTACAGTACAGCAGGCTAAATTACTAACCGAAGAGTGACGTTAGATAAATATCTTACATTTATTGATTATATGAAACATGCTATATACGTCCAGTATTAGAATATGGATTCAGTAATTCTAGGAGCCTCAGCAACGAATATGGAGAAACTCCAAATAAGGCAAAATAAGGCAATCAGGATAGTCTACAAATTGAATGCACTTAAATTTCGCACACTAAAGATATTTATGAAATAACTGAGATCCCTTTGATCGCGCAAAGATTATAGGATTTGACATATAAATTCATTCGTTGACGTCAAGAGAATTCAAATCTATTTAAGCTACAGAAAGAACTCAAAGCTTCAAGAATTAGGAGATAAAAACACTACGCTTTTGGACAAATTCATTAAAAGATACCCTGAGATTTAAGACCAAAATTGAGCCTGCTGTCACAATGCTGCTAGTGTTGTACTAGGGTCGGTCAGCGCAAGCAACGCTGGGCCGGCATTGGGGCGACGCTGGCAGTATGTGAGAGTGCAATAGAAATAGCTAAGTGAGGGGACAACGCTTCCAGCGTTGGCCTGTCAATTAGACGCAATGGCGGTTTCTTTTACAACAGACGTCAGTCCGTCGACACTCACCCATGTTGGTTTTATTATCTTATTATACCGCATCATAGTAAATATTATGTGGCCTTATAAGGTCACTACATTACTGAGTAGTATTTATTGCTTAAAAAAATTTGTGCTGGAAATCATTAACACATTTCACCATGATATTTTCACCCGTACCAAAGTTTTGATTTGGAGAAATGTACTTTGTCTTGTCTTGTCTTCGAGGGGGTGAGAGATTAACATACCTCTCGCCGCCCGCGTGGAATGCGTGGGGGGGTGTTTCACACTATTCACGGACAATGTCACGGATACAGAACAACACCCAAAAAAGCCAGTTAATAAATATCATCCACCAACAAAAACGCACAAATAAATTATGTAATGTAATCTAAAATAGATTCTGCAAATAAATAAATGAATTATAAAACAACAATAACCTGTTAACTTGAATAGTTGATTGGATAGTTGTCATTTAACATCTGTACAATTATGCACATGTTCTTTTAAATGTTGTCCCTTCACTATCCTAAAGGCGTATCCGTAATTTTTCAGTGTGGCATATACTATACCCTAATCTTGAAATAATGTATTATGATGTATAATCGACGTGAACTTACCTCCAACAGGACTATTAGCTATATCAGCAAATGCACAGAATGCCATGGTTCCCGCTGTAGATTCATCTTTACTCTTCATTCCCATCACAGCAGCCACGATAAACACGTAGTTAGACATAATGTACGCTATAAAAAGGTAAGTGAGCAAATTCGTATTAACCAAGTAACTATGTATGATTTATTGTATGTACAGTGCGGTGATTAATTTGTGTTTGACAAAATCTGCTAAATATCTTTCTCAAAAAAGCTTTTATGGCCAATGTTTTGCATGTTTGGTAATATTCGACAATTTATTTTAGTGCTTGCAGCCAATACCATGAATACATCAGCTATTTCGGCCACTATGTTAATTTCCAAGATAATTATTATTGAATCTGGGCAGGCTCAAATTTGGTTATTTTCTTATTTGCAAAATTAAAGACACTTTGTCAGATAAAGTCACACTCTCATATGGAGTTCCACAGGGCTCTGTGCTGGGACCAGTGCTTTTTACCCTATACACTACACCTCTCAGCGCTATCATCTCCAGTTTTGACATAAACCACCATCTTTATGCTTCTATTATATCCGTGATTTGCGTCAAATTAAAAAAAAAGTCTGTCCTTAGATCTTGCAAAGCAAATTGCAGTGGTACTGGTCAGTAGCAAGTTAGATTATTCTAACTCCCTTTTTACAATATACAAGAAAAAAATATCGCTAGAACACTTTCAGAACTGCCTTGCGAGAGTGGGGCGGGGGCCCTAGGGTAGTGGTTAGCACCGCTGCCTTTCACGCCAGAGTTCGGGGTTCGGTTCCCGGTCTCGGCCGTTTCAAAGAAACAAAAATGTTTCTTCCCCATCCACGTGTGAAAGTCAGTATTGTCGGGAGCCTCCGTGACCGAGAGGTAGCGTGCTCGGCCTCAGACCGCCAGGGCTCGAATTTCGAATCCTGTGTCTGGAGGACAGTGTCATCTCAATCATCTCACCATCCTCAGGAGGCTCTCCTGGCCCAGTTTAGCCTACATGTGCACAAAGGTGGCCTAAAGCCCGATTCATTTCATTTCATTTCCTTGCGAGAGTGGCAACCAAGGTCCCACATATTAGTCGTTCCACTCCTATTCTAAAACGATTACATTGGCTTCCTGTCAAGTTTCGCAATTCATTTTAAAATATGCACAATAACTTTCCGAACCCTGAAAGACAACCAACTTGCATATCTGGCGGACTTACTTGCTCGTTCTAAATGCTAAAAATATCTACGCTCTACAAATACAAATAGATTTGTTGTTCCTCGTATAAAAACTAAGACTGGGTCAAGAGCTTTCTCTATATCTGGCACGGCCTTATTTGATCTGGCTTTCCCACCCTAGCTCCTCAGCATCCCGGCTCCCTGTTGACGAACCTGCTTAGGTCTCGATTATGACACATGATCACGCTAAGGATTTGCGCGCCTCTGAGCTCGGTCCGCTGGCGATATAGGCGCTATAGAAGTTTTATTGATTTATTATTGATTGCTTGATTAAATCTTTCAGGCAAAATACAAAAATGGTCAATATTAATTTATTTTATTCCCATTGTAGTTTTGATTAATGCTCATTATTTTCCCAAGATGGGAGTGGCGGCTACTATTTTCTTTTCTTGTATAATTACTATTAACCTTTTTTAAATATTTGATCAATCTGTTTTTTTTAATATTCATTAGTTTGTGATATGAGAGATTTCTGCTTATGACCACACTGACATTTCAGTATTAGTGATTTGTACTCATTTTTCAAATATAATTACAAAGTTTCAAAGTGTTTTAAAACAATACATTTATACAACATATAAAGAGTCAAATATGATCTGAATATTGGCCGCAATAACCTAAAAATATTGTTTGGAATTTAAGTGAATAATGGACCGAGATAATTTTAGAAATGTAACGTTACATAGTGACATGCTATATTTTGTTGGTGAAATATGATTAGACAAATAATAAATGATTTACCTAGTGTACTTCCTAGTAGGCCAGCATATACTGCTAGAAGGGTGTAAGACGTGAAGTAGGATATACATATTGAAAGAACACCAGCAGCCATCAAACATCCTCCCGTGGCAAAAACTGTTATTTTAAAATTGTCATATGGAATGAACAGAACAACTAATCTGGCTATTATTCCACTCAGACCGAAAATAGCTAGAATTGTGGATGACTGAATAGCAGAGATTCCAAGTGACTGAGCACGTAATGGCAGAAATGTGTATGGACTGTCATAGGACCACGTGTAGCAGAAAAATGAGATGCCTAAAAGAATAAATTCAGGACGTCTGTAAAAGCGACATATCTCCAGGAAACGTGCCCTTAGCTGTGCAGAACACCCTTCCTTCTTAGTCTCTATCTGACGTAAAAGAGTTTGATCTTCACCTTCATCATGATCACCACTGCTAGTATCTGTTCTGTCAGATTTATCTGTCGTTTCAGGGAGTTCTGTGTACACAATGATCCCGCAGACACCGCCACAAAACGTGATCAGTGCTAACACTCGCTGCGCACATCTCCAACCACACTTGTCAAGCAGGAGTTGGAGAAATGGTCCAAATATCATCATGCCTGCTTCAAAACCTGTGCTAACAATGGCAAACGCCATCGGAATGCGCTCCTCCCAGTAATTGGCACTGACGATAAAACCCAGCACGAAGAACAGCCCCAAACCTATGCCTGCACAAAACATAGTGATCCATGACAAAATAATTATTCTAAACCACGCACACATAATTCTCAGAATGATTAATTTGTTTCATGTTTAATAACATCAAAATAATGTGTCTTAGCCACGCGAGAAACATGTTCCAACAGGAAGGTCACTGGTGAAATGGTAAGGTTGAGTAAAATTTGCAAAAAAAAACGATTTCCAGTAACCATATCAACGTCGCGATATGGGTCGTCATGGAATGACGTTTTCATCCGGGACTATGAAATAACATCCAAGTAAATTCAGACATTCGAAAACAAAATGTAAAAAAATGTTGTGTAATGCTTTATTAATTACAAACAAACACTTAATAATGCTTCCATCATAAATGTCAATAATAAAGGTATCGTTTATGAAAAAAATATCACTGGGACTGTTGGATATTGTGCCAGCACAGCGCCGTGTTCGGCACACGTCTCTGACTGACCAGCCCGGTCTCGCTGTCATGAGGACCTAGAGCCAGCGTTGGGAAAACGATGGTTCTTGTACCGCTGGTGGTGCAGCTTGATAATGTAGGCTGGAATTGTTATTGTTTTGGAGACCGATGATTGGTCGTGGTCAGCACCGCGGGCTCTGAGTGAGCTGACGGTACTGACCACGACACTCACGCTGAGGAAGGCTAGGTGAAAACTTGTGGAGTCAACGCACTTGTCATGTATATGGCACTGCATGGTATGAATGTTTAGGCACAGCCCTATTCGGACGACAAACTGATAACTGATTGAATATGGACATGAATAAAGATCAATGAATCAGCTCTACCGGTTGTCTTGTTTGTGAGGAGAGGTTCCGCTAAGTTAGAAAACTTTAAAGGGACATTGGGTTTTGGTGTCATGGTATGACATTATGGATATTGCCAGAGTGTACAAGCACAAGCTATGCACGATAAAAAATCTAGCAAAAAAAAAAAAAATGCAGTTGTGAATGTGGGTTGTCTTATTCAATGAATCAATGACGCGATTTAAGGCTCAGGACACAAAAAAACAGCAAATTATAGAATCCGTCATACATTCGTTGGTGCACGAATGGTGACACTACTACTAATAAAGATCAACACAATAAATTTATGTCCACATACATTAACTGACCTGACATAATGCCGAATGTCAAATAGATGACGAAGAAAGATGTCATGAATGATGTAAGCATTAGTCCAGCCACTGCTAGTATAGTGGCACACAATGCCGATAATCGCCAGCCTATCAGCTCTATAAGTGACAAAACCAGAGATCCTAAAATAACCCAAATTAATAATTATAACAATTCATTGGAAAATACCATGATAAATTTGGAAGGTTGCTTCATAATTGTGCACAATTTATTCACCGAAGAGTATATTAAGACACCGAAGTATCTGAAATTAAGGAAGAGTATGTATACTACGACATGTTCATGTGATTTTCCAGTAAATATTTATTTGCAGATCGTTTTCCAGATCCAGTTATTAGGGTAGCACCAGTGGGTCACATTAGAAGTTGAGCTTCTTCTTTAGAATTGAAAACTCGAAAATCGAGACTTGTGGGAAAGAACAACCTACATATCATTTAGACTCTTTTAATTAGTAAGTTGAGGCAATAATCCCGTAATATTCCATTTCATCACAAAATATTATACCAACGATCATCTTAAACAAATAATCAGGGTTTTTTAACTGAACACATGTATATTAATAAAATAGACATGCACGTATATGCCTATCTGTTTAATCAATTATAAAATCAGGTCCACCTATCAAGATGTGTATGTAAGATATATTTTTTTCGTATGGAGGTTAATTATTCTACTCAGTTCTTCGTTGAGTCCTCAGCGCCTACCTGTGATGTAGAAAAAGAACTGTTCTATGCCGGCAGCCCAAGCGGCCTCGGATGTGGAGATGTTGAATTCGTCTATGTAGACTACCATAACTACACCGTAGCTATGGCTGATACCACCACTAATCATTATTTGGAGAAAACAGACTATCAATACGACAATCTTGCGCATACGTGAAGGAATATACGGATGTGACAATGATTCCTCTGCCAGCGTCTGGTATGTTGCCGACTCCATTCTAAAAGTAATTAATTTAACAGCGGAATTTGTTTACATAAGGTGTGCGAGTGTAGATAATAGATTGAAATGAAATTCAAAGTAAGATGATAGTGAGAAAATTTCAACTTCAAAAGGTTGTAAATTAATCGTCATTATCATAGAGCAATAATGACACCGCTTCATCAGCAATCAATATAGCGTTAATAAACACCAGTTCTGTTGGTTTGAAGGCATAAACACGGAAGTCCACTTAAATAACAGTACGCTAACTATGTATTGAATATTCATTAAACATTTCAGAACTCTCACAATTTAGCACGACACATAATTATCAATATGGAGGTTTATTGTCCCACATGCTGGTACATATAATAGGCCTACGCTAACACATAACACACGATCTATGAATATGGTAAGGAATCACGCATCTCATAATAATGTATCAGTCATATTTCTGTAGTAGACCACAGCTTTAAGAGCAAAACACACCAACGCGAGCGCGATTATTCACGTGACGACAGACGCGAAAATCGCGTGACTGTCAATAGTCAATAGACAATAGTTTATTAAAGGAACTGGCCCAGGCTAAAATTATAAAAAAAATCGGCGATTTTATTTTGGCTTTTTAATATGACCATATGATGGACATGTCCATAGACTAGAACTGCAAAAGTTTTTTAATTGTTGTGCTGCGCATTCACCAGTTAGGCTAGATATAGAGACGACATTCCTGATTTCAAATTTTGGACAACCATGTCAAAAATAAGAAATACGGGAATTTCGTCTCCATATCTAGACTAACTGGGGAGTGCGCAGCACAAAAATAAAAAAAAACTTTTACAGTTCTTGTCTATGGACATGTTTACATCATATGGTCGTATTAAGAAGCCAAAATGAAATCGCCGATTTTTCTTATGATTTTAGCCTGGGCCAGTCCCTTTAAACTCGGGCCATACATGGCTTGGAGTATGCAATAGTACATAACAATATAGTCAATAA
>OZ024905.1:25722347-25759723 GCA_964017125.1 Flabesymbios commensalis | reverse complement strand
GCCAAGATAGTAGGCCTATATTTAGGGAATCATTTTAAGAGTTGAGATATATAATTTTATATTACAACATCGTATAAATGTTACACACATGTTTATAACATTTATACAACGTCGGTCCAACGTCTTCGACGTTGTTCCAACATCGTATAACTGTTACACACATTTTTTGTGTTTGCTGGGATGGAGGTTTATTCTTCCGCATGCTGGTACATATAAGCAGTGATAAACCTACGTTCACAAATTACACGCGATCTATGAAGACATATGGTAAGAAATCACCGCATCTCATTATACCGCCTCAGTCATATTGCTCTGGTAAATGAATTGGATGGGTTCCGCAAAATCTGTTCGTCGGATCAGCTAGAAAAGCTATAGCACACCTCGCGGGTGCTCAACGATTATTGTGTGAGAGTTTAAAGTTTTTACGACAACTACTCTATGCGAAATAGGAGCTCAATTTCGGCTAGTGGAAGAAGAATAAAAATACAGTTGCAACTATTTAAGGAAAAGAATAGTGCAACTAATAATAAAATAAGAAAGTATCCACGTGAAAAACAAGAGTTTGGACGAGTTACGTCCAAACTAACTATTTCGTTTAAAGGCGCAGTATCCCACTATATTGTGACCCGCCATGTGAGAAAGTACCTACCCGCGGCTTTATTTAAATTATTTATGACGTCATTTAAAATTTAATTTTAATGATTACGCTACATAATTAAATTTGAAATATTAAAAATCCTATAAAACAAAAAGTAATACAGATTTTGCAAAATTTCTTTCAGTTGATGAGACAGGAATATCGAATCAACTAAACAACTCAATTTTTAAAAAGTTGGAGCTTGTGTCCCCTTTCGCGTGGCGGGTCACAATTATGAAAAAAATCTATGAGTTGCGTCTGAATATCACTTAAATATTTATATGGTGACATGCGTATGGCTAGCATATCGGCAGTGCATATAGCTCGCATATCTGACTAGACGTTCCAATATCACCAGTGATGTGCCTATATAAAAAAGTAGCTTTTCCACATTGCACTATGAATACGCCAGCAGTATCATAATAGACCTTCATTTCATGGTATTAGTACACTCCCTTATAGCCGTCGTGGGATTTTTTGCGTAATTCGTGTCAATGTAATTTTTGCGAAGATTATTCACTGAAATTGCCGAAAAAAAATCTTGGCATTTTTTTGGCGGCCATTTAGGTCCATTGGCAGCCCAAAATGCAAAATAGTCACCAAGCGACATTTTCTAAATTTGTGAATGTCATATATCTATACATATTTTTAATGGAAAAATATTGCAGCCTTTCATGAAAATATGTCGATTTACGATTAGTAGTTCTTATCTATAAAGCTAAATTTGTTGACAATTATTATAAGACGAAAAATAGCCTGGGGTTATTACCGGTACATTTTGTCTGTGAACCAGAGGTTGGTGAGGTTTTATCAGTTGATTGTGCTCGATAAAAAAAGCATTAGCCTAATGCGAAAAAGTTGGTGTGGGACGATTATGAAATAGTCAAACCCTGAATACGAGAATCACCAGGATATTTTTCAATTATAGATAGACTAGTCTTCTTGCCACGGATAATCAAAGGCTATGGGTGTGATGAAACTTGTACAGAAGTGTCAAACAAATGTGCAAAACAGAAAGTTGTTCCTGCAAACTACCAAAGCCGAATGCACAGACATCCCAGGAACATGATATGTTGGCCCAACATTGGTTTACTGTTGGTCCACCGTCCACGACGTTGGCCTAACAGTAAACCAACGTTGGGCTAACGTCTCACGTTTGCTGAGATGTGTATGTGTGACATATGTGAGAATATGCATGATAAACGGACTCTGATGAGAATGAAGAGGGAATTATAATAATAGTTCAACACCCGAAGTGGAGCAATTACCCTACACATTAATTTTATCAAATTTGTATTGCAGAATAATTTATACCTTGACCTCAATTATTTCTAATTAAATTTTGACTATAGGCCTACTTCTTCACTGTGGGCCTACGACTGCGTGAGGTATATATTGCCTAATATCACATTCATTCACATATGTGAGCCGCCACACGAGCCCTGTGAATGGCGATTCGTCCACATTTCGCTGAAATATCAACAGTGATGCATTCCGATTGTATGGGTAGCGTAGATCGAGCGAGCCTTTTGAACATACCATGATATATGACACTAATCATGCTAATAGGTTTACTAAGGGATGTGTATCAATATTTTGTTTATCTTTTTGAACATTCATATATAAATATTTATGTAATATTTATAAGTATAATAATTGCCATAACTTCGTGAACATGATATTTTGAGCAAGAAGTATAGTAGGCTAACACAGCTCTAATGTCATTTTAAGGTGCTATATTTCATGTGTGTTTTTTAAGTTTGATTTCCTTTTTTTTCGTACCAAGTAGTACCGTCCAATAGGAAGTAGATTTCTTCACAAGACACTATTTGCTGTGATCAATAACTTTATACAGATAAAGTTCTTGCTATGATGGGGTCCGGTATCAAGCCTTTACAGTCGCTCGGTTGGTTAAATGTGCTGCGGCGCCACTTGTTGAATTAGGTCTACTATTGACTTTTAGGCGATTGCAGTGCCCCTCGTGAATGGAAATCGAAAACGTGGCGTTTCAAGCTTACATTTCAGAGCTCGCTTTTGTCTTGTTATGACCTGTGATATTTACTATATAATTATAATCTACATTTTCAGTTCAGATGAAAGTACATCAGAACCTAGCTAAACGGATCACCTAAGTGAAATATTACCTTATACCTTATAGTATATTCGCATGCTCAAAGCACAGTAGGGATATGTGTGCTATATTAACTACATATATAGAGATAAAACAAACACATGGGTTTACAATAACAAAATTCTTATTAAATTAGCACTAAAATAATTAATAAAATTAAAGAAAACATTTATTTTACATTAAAAAAATCATTAATTAAAGTTGTATCGCAGTTTGCATGCTGTCTCTACAGTATTAGCAGCACATAAACTATATTGAGCAGTCTTCAACTTTTCAACAGCAACACCAAAGGATATACAGAATCTGGCAATGTTGTAGGCGTATAGAAGGTCACTATCTATTTCATCTAATCCGCTAATTGTCGCTGACCGTGAATGTGCATCCATGAGATCTATTTTTTCTTTGAGCGTGAGCTTATTATATACGTCTCGTTTTTGCCATATTGATGCACAACATTAAATGATTATTTAAATTCAGATCTTTTTTTTATATCTTGGTACGCAGGTGTTATGTTTATTATATAAGCCATCGAATAGAAATGGGGCATAAATTCCCATAAATCACTCCAGGACAAGTTTGTGAAAACACAGATGGCGTAGACTACAATTTGTTATGTTGTATGCGCAGCAAACACGAGATGTGGTCCCAATGTTGGATGAATGTTGGCCAATAGTCTGATATTCCGCCCTTACATTGAAGCAACAGTCACTCAATGCCTTGTGTTTGATGGGTTATCCTTTCAATTGATCAAAGCTGACCCTGCGGACGTCCTGGCATTGTTATTGTGGCGTATACACATGATAAATCAGACGCGTAATTGCCGCCTCTTGTTAAAATACCAACTAGAAGGCGCTATTTTTTTGTGAACAAAAAACTGGAGATGTCTGATCTCCAGCAGCATAACCATAAAGTTTGATAGCTTGCGTCGCTTGTCAAAAATCTGATGAACGTACCGACTTAGGTGTTTTTATGGTGTTTTTATATGCAATAATTATTCTCAAATGGGAGACACTTGAATTGGCGTGCTTTTGGTGTGAGCTAGGGACATTACGGAGACATGTTTGAATGAAAAATGTCGAAATCGTCCCAGGGATTTGCATACCATTATTGTATACTCTGCTGAGCAGTGTTATCTCATTCATCTCATCATCCTCAGGAGGCTCTCTTGGCCCAGTTTAGCCTATATGTGCACAAAGGTGACCTAAAACCCCATTCATTTCATTTCATTTAATTTCAGAAATGACCTATACGAAATAAATTCCAATGACCATATGAAACAAACATTGCTAGTGTTGTCCTACAAACAATCTGCGACAAACCAACAATGGCAACAGCCAGTAGCCCAATATCCGAACACTTGATGTAAAAACACATACATATTAAAAGAATAGACCTACTCCTTGAATGAGTATTCATTGATAAACCACTTGACAATTCAGAATTATATGTTTATTATTAGTAAGCCTAATAACACCACATATACTATGTGTTATACTGTTACTTGTTCACTATTATCTTGTTGGTGAGATGGGCTGTCTCTCTCAACTTCTCTGGATAATATTGTAGATTCAGATAAACTTCCCTGACTTGGTGCTGATCTGAAACACGTGATTAGGAAGTAGGCAATACCTCCTACAGTTTCTGCCCCTCCCATCACCATATATGGAATATCATAACTCCCCGTTTTCTCAATGATCCACCCTGCAAACGCAATGCATGCATGATATGAATAAAAAGGTTAAACTGTGACATGAGTAGCGAAGTAAATTAAATATATTTGCTGCTGTTATTTTTATATGAGGAATGTTTTGTTGTGTATAATATTATACAATTGCTCAATTAGATTTTATTTATTTATTTCAAACCGGCTCGGCGGCTGAAAAACCCAAATTTTATGACATGTTTATGAGGGATTCTATAATTTTAAGCACCAGCACTGTCCGCACCTTGTAATATTTATTATTGAATATTTTGCTTTATTTTGATAACATAAATGCAATGATTGACTTTTATTTTACAATATAGCAATCTTACAACTCAAAAAATTCTAACATCAATGTGTTTTTTGAAAGAAATATTGTGTAAATTTAGCCAATTTTAGCCAAAAAGCCTATCCCACATTCTAAATCCCACATAAACAGGCGATTTATTCTAGACTTCCTGTATTATATATTATATTTGTGTCTGATATAATGCTAGTGCACAACACTATCTATAAGATTATATACAAGTTTTTTAAAATAATTTTATTATTTTACCACTTTTTATGCAATTTATGTCTGTCCCACGTTGCAGCGACTCTCCGTAACGCTTATAGTTTTCAGGTAATTTCTATACTTTTTCTGACCAAAATATCACTTGTCTGGTGCCAAAGAGTTGCGCGAGACCTTCATGCAGTGAATCGTGAAAAAAAAGTATAATAAATGTGTTTTTGTTTAGAAATAATGTAAGGTTTGTGCAAGTCTTTGGGTGAGTATTTTAATTCAACGTCTCTCCATAACGCGATTTTTTACACATAAATACTGCAAATAAACTTTTAAGCACCCTACAACCTCCAAGCCTACTACAACCTCATTTGAAAAAAAAACAAAAATAATCATAGTATAGCATAATACATAGATGCTATGCAAGATTTAGTAAGAAAAACGTCTCTCCATAACGCATATTTTCTGTCTCTCCATAACAAAAATAAAAACGTTATGGAGAGAAAAAGTAGTCACAAATTACCCTTTTACTCATGTAAAAATAGCTATAAACCTTTATGAATTTGGTATTTTAACCAACAAGTGACATTTGTTGAAATAGTAACTTTTCTTTTTGTCTTTTAAATTGTGTTAGCATCGATATTTAGTATTTGTTTATTGTCACTCCATAACAGAAATAATTGCCGTTATGGAGAGACGATGTTCGTTATTATTACTCTCCATAACGACAATAATCGTAACGGAGAGAAATTCTTATTTCATTATTTAAGGGTTATTGTCATAAAGTGATTCTTTCTAAATTAAGTGATCGTCATTATAATAGCCATGTTCAACTACTTGTTAAATATTGTATACTTTTGTAGAAGGGTCACTGAGAAATTTAAGTTTGAAGATTACTCCGTAACATAAATTGGTCTCTCCGTAACGGTAAATTAGTCTCTCCATAACGGTAAGAAAAAAATAAATTGATAAAAATAATCATCTAAAAGTGAAATTAGGCTCTGCTAACAACGCTATGTCAATAAACAAAGCTAAGTTGACATGTTTTTAATTTTTTGACAATATCCAGACAATCTCATATATCAAGGAAAATATCATCACTGGTGCCTAAAATTATAGAATCCCTCTTATATTGAGCAGTTCTTGAAATAAATTATTTATTTCAAACAGAGTCTTCCCGAAATTATTTATTCCAAAAATACTCCAGCCCTACCCCTGGAGATTGAATGATGACCCCCTTACTGACAGTAGTGCCCCCTCCCTAATTATCCTTATAGTACGAGAAAGCGTGCTCAACAGTTATTTTTATTGACAACAACAGCATTGCTAACAGTTTATCGAGTGTGTAACTGCATATATTGAATAAATGAAAAATGTTAAATTTATGTTTAAAGATTTAAAAGGTTATCATATTTAAGGATTAAATGATTACCAGACACAGGCGCAGCGAACAAAAATGCAACTGAGCCAAAGGCCAAAGCCTGTCCTAGAGCTTTACCAATCAGCTCTATTCCCATGAAATCTACTAGTATAACAGGACATAGGGCAGCCCAACAACCTGTAACATTAGAAACTGTGAATAAAAATATATCATTAGTGGAGACATAGATGGTAATAAATTGGTGTATTGCTGATACATTAGTAACTAGAACAGGAGTTCATGAACTCAGAGGCCCGGCTTTAGTCTATTTGAGTGCTATAGACAAAAAATCGGCCTAATATTTTGTATTGTATATAGCTGTATTGGTCTAACTCATGGGCCAGAATCCTAAATGTCCAGCATATAATTAAGGAAAGAGCCAGTGAGACAAGTTGAAATATATATCTTCAACGTGTTTTCCTTACACCACCATCGCTATCTAGTCAATACTTGTATTGCCAGTAAATCGGGATGGCGCGTGTCTCTACACACGTACACACGATGTAGGCATACCCACCCAATTCCGGGCCATCGCTAGTTCAATGCCGGTCAATCGTCTACGATGCTGGCCCTCACTGATCCAACACTGGGTCTGCTGTATACTTTGCTGTTTCAATGTTGAACTACAGCCTTCGACGCCGGCCAAGCATTGAAATATCATTGGGTTATCATGGTTATTGTCCCGTGTATGCTGGGCACTGCCACATAGCAATGCGGGTGACGCTTTCTTATCCCGACGCCAGAAAGGCCACTTCCCAGATAACACGATACATTGGCCCAATGCTGATGTAATGATGGGCCACCGTATGCAACGCTGGGCCAACATTATCCCAACCAAAATCCTTTGGGCTCTAATCACAAATATAATCATAATTTTTTTTTCTTAGCACGTTTTAAAAACGCAACTGTCTGACCTATCGACCTCAAACGTTATATTCAACATGTTTATAAGGACTGGTGTACAGAAATGTCAACCTTTTCCTACGCACAGCTGCCCTCTTTCCCCTAAATACGACACAAACTCCGGGCCTAATACCTACAAAGATAAAAACAACTCAATTCAGCCGGGATATATGAGTTGCATCATTGCTTCTCTGGATAATATTGTAGATTCAGATAAACTTCCCTGACTTGGTGCTGATCTGAAACACGTGATTAGGAAGTAGGCAATACCTCCTACAGTTTCTGCCCCTCCCATCACCATATATGGAATATCATAACTCCCCGTTTTCTCAATGATCCACCCTGCAAACGCAATGCATGCATGATATGAATAAAAAGGTTAAACTGTGACATGAGTAGCGAAGTAAATTAAATATATTTGCTGCTGTTATTTTTATATGAGGAATGTTTTGTTGTGTATAATATTATACAATTGCTCAATTAGATTTTATTTATTTATTTCAAACCGGCTCGGCGGCTGAAAAACCCAAATTTTATGACATGTTTATGAGGGATTCTATAATTTTAAGCACCAGCACTGTCCGCACCTTGTAATATTTATTATTGAATATTTTGCTTTATTTTGATAACATAAATGCAATGATTGACTTTTATTTTACAATATAGCAATCTTACAACTCAAAAAATTCTAACATCAATGTGTTTTTTGAAAGAAATATTGTGTAAATTTAGCCAATTTTAGCCAAAAAGCCTATCCCACATTCTAAATCCCACATAAACAGGCGATTTATTCTAGACTTCCTGTATTATATATTATATTTGTGTCTGATATAATGCTAGTGCACAACACTATCTATAAGATTATATACAAGTTTTTTAAAATAATTTTATTATTTTACCACTTTTTATGCAATTTATGTCTGTCCCACGTTGCAGCGACTCTCCGTAACGTCTAACTCATGGGCCAGAATCCTAAATGTCCAGCATATAATTAAGGAAAGAGCCAGTGAGACAAGTTGAAATATATATCTTCAACGTGTTTTCCTTACACCACCATCGCTATCTAGTCAATACTTGTATTGCCAGTAAATCGGGATGGCGCGTGTCTCTACACACGTACACACGATGTAGGCATACCCACCCAATTCCGGGCCATCGCTAGTTCAATGCCGGTCAATCGTCTACGATGCTGGCCCTCACTGATCCAACACTGGGTCTGCTGTATACTTTGCTGTTTCAATGTTGAACTACAGCCTTCGACGCCGGCCAAGCATTGAAATATCATTGGGTTATCATGGTTATTGTCCCGTGTATGCTGGGCACTGCCACATAGCAATGCGGGTGACGCTTTCTTATCCCGACGCCAGAAAGGCCACTTCCCAGATAACACGATACATTGGCCCAATGCTGATGTAATGATGGGCCACCGTATGCAACGCTGGGCCAACATTATCCCAACCAAAATCCTTTGGGCTCTAATCACAAATATAATCATAATTTTTTTTTCTTAGCACGTTTTAAAAACGCAACTGTCTGACCTATCGACCTCAAACGTTATATTCAACATGTTTATAAGGACTGGTGTACAGAAATGTCAACCTTTTCCTACGCACAGCTGCCCTCTTTCCCCTAAATACGACACAAACTCCGGGCCTAATACCTACAAAGATAAAAACAACTCAATTCAGCCGGGATATATGAGTTGCATCATTGCTTTGCGCAAATACATATTATCAATAGGCTGTTTGTTACATTAATTTTGCTCACATACCTGTACAAGCACCAAACAGTACGCAGTAGAGCGCCATGAGAGGGTACGTATCCCAGAGAAATATTGCAACAGACACCACGCCCCCTAGCGTGAGCATTACTCCAGCAACATAAAACCTGTTCATAATAAAATACAGATTATACAATCATACTGCTTTTTATATCATAAATGTTACGGCCTACATTTAGAGCTGACATAGGAGATGTATGTTCTCTGCTTTAACGAACATTATGAGTTTAATATATATAATTACGAAGTGGCGACTGTACTTTATATGGTATGTACCAGCGATAGTGGGGCATTCGATTGCCATGACGAAATATTCACAAATACAGTTGTATAATGAAAACTTGACACTATATATGTTCAAAATCATCAATACTTCACGTTTAAGACACCAATCATCAAAACAGATGTGGGCCTAAAGGTGGTAGCGGATACATTACATTTTTATGGGTCTATGCGTTTTATGCATGTTCGAATTGACATACCTGATTTTCTTTTCTTTATCGCCTATCCAGCCGAATATAGGACGACTGAAGACATTAGTAATGCCCATGATGGAGATGAGAAAGGCAGACTGGTGAGCAGGTATGTGGTACACTACCTCCGCCCGTACTGGAGTGAATGTGAAAGGCACGTGGTAGCCCAAATTAAACATAAAAATGGAAAAACAGATAGTTATATAAACGGGACTCGTCAACATCTTTAGGTCGAATGTGTCCTTGATACTAGAGCACATACAATAACAAAAAGAAGAAGCAGAACAACAGCATCCGTCAATCACCTTAGGTGAGCTGCTCACAAGGGATGTCTGTTCGTCAGGTTTCCTCTGCGCTGTTTCATCTTCTCTGGGTATGGGTCTGTATGATAAACCACACACCACACCAAGCAGCATCATGCATCCCTCTATCACCAGTGTCCAGCGCCACTGTAACATACAGGTATCAAGGGAAATAAATGTTTAAATATGTTTATATAATATAAAACATATATGCAGAAAAAAATAGGTATCAGAGTCTTTTGGTGACCCTTCTATTGTTGTGGATACAGCAAGAATACATGGTTTGAGGGTTATCACTGGTATACAGACAGACAGTATATTTACACTACACACTTATTTTCTCCTCGGCAATTGAGACTCTGCAAAGAAATATTTTTTTATAGCGTTGGAGAACACCAGTAAAATTTGAGATGTTAGTATATCCAGCAGCAAGAAGCTGCATTGAGAAAAAAAAGCTTACGAACATTAATTATGTTAGTTTTGTAAGAAAATTGTTTACCTTGGCAATCTATTTAAGACATGTGATTGGCATTTGCTGACGTGTCAATTAATTGTTGAAAACAACAATGACAGCCAATGTAACCAGACACATAGTTACGTAACCGGTTTCATGCTACAGAAAGTTATATCATACAGTTACAGCAAAAAAAAACATATACTGTAACGATAATTGCCATACAATGTAACAAGAACCTCAAGGGCGACAATAACAGTGAAATAGTGTTATGCAAGATGGTACACTTGACAATCACAATTAGTTATTGTTTACGGCCGCATCACGTTAATTGATGAAGGCTGAATAAAAGAGGCTGGTATTAGTTGTAAGTAGCGTAGAGTTGCAACTAGCCAGATGAGCTACGACGGACAGTTGTACGCCTATGCCCATGGTACGCCTATGCCCACCGTGGATATCACACAAGGTCTGTTAATTGTTACTGAGTATTATTCTTTATGTACACTATTCCCCTCGCAAAACCAAATAAAAACCCTCGTATAATCAATATTCAACAAGCAACAACCAAAGAACACAACACAACTGCAGGTTAATGGTAATTGTTAGAGTAGATGACAAACTATGTGATATGTACACATAAAATAAAGATAACTAACATTTGCCCACTATCAGTTTTCATGCACCAAAACCAGAGGTACAAAAATTACAAGGCGTAGAAAAAAAAATACTCTGGAAAGCGTAGGAATGTAATTAAATCGTCAAAGCACTTGTGTTTTTTTGATATAACAAGGACTTACAAAAATACATTTGCTATATACGACTATGAGAAACATAAAATGTACATACTATATAGGCGGCCAGTGAATCTTAATGTTTGCATGTGTAATAAATCTATGGTTTAATAATCAACCCCATTGGTGGGCTATTGAAAACAAAAGAGAAAATATACTGTATGTTAAAACAAACGACCGCCATGTTGTGATAAAGCCTGCTCAAAAGCCGTGTCACATTCATAAAAATACCAAAGATTGTTAATCTGTAGGGGTACTTCGTTCACGAATACTAAAATAGTTATTAGTACTGACTGTTTGTCAGGGAAAATTAAGCGATTTCTTAGCAAAACCTAAAACAAATCGCTTACCAAAAATGTATTTTACCATTGTATAGCATAGGGTCTAAGCTAACATCTGACAATTTGCTTACGCTCAACGGTCATGGTAGGGTTTTTTACAGAGCAAAATGTAAGATGGCCGAAATCGGTAATGAACACAATCGAAACCAGACATATTTTGTCATGGCATTTCGATTTACCCAACATTTTATCAGCGTTGGGTAGACAGTTACGTTAAATGTACGTGTAGTATAATATACATAAAAAAACAATATCAAGAGGAGAAAAGCCAACATGACCGCTATAAACAGCAAAGCACGATAGTCATCATTAAATGTTCACGTTTGTGCCACTTGCAAATCTTATGTTATCAATATAACTATTGTTAAAAGTGAACAGGTCTGCTTTTTGTATTTTAGGTAGCGACATGTTGCTTTGTCTCTATCAGATGTATGTGGAATAGATAAAATGTATGTGTACCGTTAGTGTGCATGTAAAAATGTAGATTGGAATAAGTTAGGAGCTTTGCTGAATAGTAGAATGTCTCAGACAGTCGAATGCGCTAATAACATAGCTCCACTAGGAATGTTAGCTCCAGTGCTTTGATGATGCTGTTAAAACATGCGTACCTAAAATTATCATAAGAAGATCAAATTTGCCCCCAGGGATTTACCATCCCGCTTTGCCTATGAAGTGAGACGTTTAAAAAAAAGAAGCAAGCTTGGACAACAGTTAAGAGCCCATGCATCATTGGAATACATTTAGAAAAGTAAGAAATGAACAACCAGTTCATTGATGATTTGCCTGACACACTAAAAGAAAACCCTAAACGATTTTGGTCTTATTTTAGATCGAAAACAAAAAATCTACCTGGAAAAATGTCACGAAGGTTTAAACGCCACCGATCCCAATGATATGTCCTGTGTGTTTATTAAATAGTTTAAATTAGCATCTAATAACAACACTGGTGAGTCATTCGCTGTACCAAATATCTTTGAATATAAAAACATTTACAGAATTATTAGCATTATTAACACAATGCTATGTTTAAAGGTGCTCTCCAACCTGGACTGCAATGATTAAGCATGTGGGGCAGATGGAGTGTCACCAGCTGTATTAAAAATTGACCCTTTTATTACGAGATCCGTCATATCTGGTTAGCTTACGAACATTAATTATGTTAGTTTTGAAAGAAAATTGTTTACCTTGGCAATCTATTTAAGACATGTGATTGTCATTTGCTGACGTGTCAATTAATTGTTGAAAACAACAATGACAGCCAATGTAACCAGACACATAGTTACGTAACCGGTTTCATGCTACAGAAAGTTATATCATACAGTCACAGCGAAAAAAAACATATACTGTAACGATAATTGCCATGAAATGTAACAAGAACCTCAAGGGCGACAAGAACGGTGAAATAGTGTTATGCAAGATGGTACACTTGACAATCACAATTAGTTAATGTTTACGGCCGCCTCACGTTAATTGATGAAGGCTGAATAAAAGAGGCTGGTATTAGTTGTAAGTAGCGTAGAGTTGCAACTAGCCAGATGAGCTACGACGGACAGTTGTACGCCTATGCCCATGGTACGCCTATGCCCACCGTGGATATCACGAGAGGTCTGTTAATTGTTACTGAGTATTATTCTTTATGTACGCTTTTCCCCATGCAAAACCAAATAAAAACCCTCGTAAAATCAATATTCAACAAGCAACAACCAAATAATACAACACAACTGCAGGTTCATGGTAATTGTTAGAGTAGATGACAAACTATGTGATATGTACACATAAAATAAAGATAACTGACATTTGCCCACTATCAGTTTCCCGCACCAAAACCAGAGGTACAAAAATTACAAGGCGTAGAAAAAAAGATACTCTGGAAAGCGTAGAAATGTAATTAAATCGTCTCAAAGCACTTGTGTTTTTTTGATTTATACAAGGACTTACAAAAATACATTTGCTATATACGACTATGAGAAACATAAAATGTACATACTATATAGGCGGCCAGTGAATCTTAATGTTTGCATGTGTAATAAATCTATGGTTTATTAATCAACCCCATTGGTGGGCTATTGAAAACAAAAGAGAAAATATACTGTATGTTAAAACAAACGACCGCCGGCCCATGTCTGAAACTGCACAAAGGTTTCAATTTTACTAATCAGCTGTAAATGTTGTGATAAAACCTGCTCAAAAGCCGTGTCACATTCATAAAAATACCAAAGATTGTTAATCTGTAGGGGTACTTCGTTCACGAATACTAAAATAGTTATTAGTACTGACTATTTGTCAGGGAAAATTAAGCGATTTCTTAGCAAAACCTAAAACAAATCGCTTACCAAAAATGTATTTTACCATTGTATAGCATAGGGTCTAAGCTAACATCTGACAATTTGTTTACGCTCAACGGTCATGGTAGGGTTTTTTACAGAGCAAAATGTAAGATGGCCGAAATCGGTAATGAACACAATCGAAACCAGACATATTTTGTCATGGCATTTCGATTTACCCAACATTTTATCAGCGTTGGGTAGACAGTTACGTTAAATGTACGTGTAGTATTACATACATAAAAAAACAATATCAAGAGGAGAAAAGCCAACATGACCGCTATAAACAGCAAAGCACGATAGTCATCATTAAATGTTCACGTTTGTGCCACTTGCAAATCTTATGTTATCAATATAACTATTGTTAAAAGTGAACAGGTCTGCTTTTTGTATTTTAGGTAGCGACATGTTGCTTTGTCTCTATCAGATGTATGTGGAATAGATAAAATGTATGTGTAACGTTAGTGTGCATGTAAAAATGTAGATTGGAATAAGTTAGGAGCTTTGCTGAATAGTAGAATGTCTCAGACAGTCGAATGCGCTAATAACATAGCTCCACTAGGAATGTTAGCTCCAGTGCTTTGATGATGCTGTTAAAACATGCGTACCTAAAATTATCATAAGAAGATCAAATTTGCCCCCAGGAATTTACCATCCCGCTTTGCCTATGAAGTGAGACGTTTAAAAAAAAGAAGCAAGCTTGGACAACAGTTAAGAGCCCATGCATCATTGGAATACATTTAGAAAAGTAAGAAATGAACAACCAGTTCATTGATGATTTGCCTGACACACTAAAAGAAAACCCTAAACGATTTTGGTCTTATTTTAGATCGAAAACAAAAAATCTACCTGGAAAAATGTCACGAAGGTTTAAACGCCACCGATCCCAATGATATGTCCTGTGTGTTTATTAAATAGTTTGAATTAGCATCTAATAACAACACTGGTGAGTCATTCGCTGTACCAAATATCTTTGCATATAAAAACATTTACAGAATTATTAGTATTATTAACACAATGCTATGTTTAAAGGTGCTCTCCAACCTGGACTGCAATGATTAAGCATGTGGGGCAGATGGAGTGTCATCAGCTGTATTAAAAATTGACCCTTTTATTACGAGATCCGTCATATCTGGTTATCTCCAGCCATAGTTATTATTTTATAGTACGTATGACGTCATTATCGGGTATGTAAGGCTTGGAGACATTCACGTCCTCCCTATCACGCTTGCGTGGCGATAAGGGTGACTGGTAGCCGTTACAACCACAACCAAGTGAACATGGTGAATCATCTTGCTAGTTATGTAGTGTCTCAGTAATGCGCAGTACGTGTACCAAATACAGTGAAAGGGTTAAAAAAGTGTGCTAAAGAATTGCCTCCTTTTCTGTGACTTTATTTTATTTAAGTTTGGAACAGTCTAAAGCTCTCACTTCTTGAAAATTAGCCAAGGTTTCACCTGTTATTATCAAAACTGACAGGGATCCTGTTTCTAATTACTGACCAGATTCGTTATTAAGTATTGTGTCACAAATGATGTAAAAGTGTATGCACAACCATGTAAGTATAATTACCAATAACATGATTTGCTCTGAACAACACGTATTTCTGAAAGGCAAAACTTGCAGTACCCAACTAACTGATGTTTACCATGAATTTTGTTCATATTTGGACAATTAAAATCAAACTGACATTATTTACATTCCAGCCAAGCTTTTCACAGTGTATCATACAGACGGCTTCACAAATTAAAAAAATATGGTTTTAATAGTCATTTGCTGGACTAGTTTACCTCTTAACTGATAAGAAACAGCGAGTGGTTGTAGAGGGCGTAAGAGTAAAGCTGGTTAGATGTTTCATCTGGCTCACCACTAGGTTAGATCCTGAGACCCTTGTTATTTTTGTTTTTTTATTAAGAATATGCCTCATGGTGTAGGCTCGAGCTCTAGTAAAATGAGTTTATTTGCTGATAATGCAACATGTCATAAGAAAGTTTGAAGTCATAATGACTGTCATTTACTTCAGAATTACTTAAATAGTTTATATGATTATGGACAACGTTGGTGATTAAAATTCAGCTTTGAGAAATGTACTATATTATCTGTTACTAGGAAGAGAAAACATTTTTGAATTGACTTATACTATTAACAATATACCAGTTCACAGGGTGCAATGTATGAAGGATAATGGTGTTTCTACTGCTCGTGAATTATTATGGAATTCCCTTATAAAGTCTCAAGAATAAATTTTCCCCTTGAGTTAGGGATTGTTTTCTTTCAAGTCTAATATTGCATATGTGGTACTATTCTGTTGCGTGATTGAAATGGTGTGATCCAAATACGTAAAATGGACTATATTTACGCACCTATCCATGTATGTACTACGTTTTATGTGCGATTGTATTGATTTGACAAATAATGCATTCATATTTTTATGAGACTATAAATGTGCGTTATCCTATATTATTTTGTACGCCGATATAGCGGCGTCTTACAAATATTATGTGCACTTTTAAAGTACTTTTCTTTTAATGACATATTTTTATAGCTTATCTTTTGTTCATTAAAATATCGTGTTTACTTATGTATTATTATCTGCTTAAATGTTAAGATGTCCTATTATGTTACTTAAGTTTGTACGCTTTCCCATAATCATTTGTTACCACTTACAAAAATGTTTTTTTTTTAGATCTGGTTGTTGGTGAGGGAAACATGTATTTACACTACTATCATTGCAATGCCGCTTTTAAAATTAATTTGATTGAGGTGTTATCTAATATCCACATAATAACATGTGCTATGGCAGTGTTAATTAAATCAATTTTAAGTGTAGCTATGATTACATCAAGGATATTTAATGTTCATATAATAGTATTCACAATATCACATTTTTTTAAAAGGTATTGTAGTATTGAACGTATAAAAGGGCACATCTTGTAAAAAAATCATATTTGCTAATATGTGTATACATACTCCCCGTATAAATATATTTTAATAAATAATAATTAATATGTTACATACATACACATATTAATAAGTTACATAAGTGGCCATTTTGGATTTTCGTGAAAAAACATGAAGAAGCCTTCAACATTTTAGAATATACGTGACCCGCCACGCCATGTACATCCTCGCGGTTTAGCTACAAGTATTTATGATGTGATTTAAAATTTAATGATTACATAACTAAATTTTAAAAAATCAAGACCTCATCAAACAAAATGTAATAACGTTTATTCAAATAATATTTCAGTAAATGAAACGGCAGGACACGGCTATCAAATCACCTAAACAAATCAATTTTAAAAATGTTCACCGCACTGCCCTTTTCGTGTGTCTGGCTACATTTGACCAGAAATGAGTTTTGTCGTGAAAACAATATGAAAACAAGTATCACAAAAGAATATAATCATGTTTTTTCTATAAATTATAATTTCAGTATGGCCTCTGGCTGCCATTTTCGATTTAAAAACGTGTTCGGCTTTCGAACATTTCACATGACATTTATGACCATCGGAAACAATTATATTTTTACTTTTTTTATTATTTATAATATGTGTTTTAAGCTTTACCCTTGAATGTTCCTAAAATTCTATGAGGCAGTAGATATTAAGTGATGCAAGACGAGATAATAAAAAAAGAGAAACAAAGAAACACGACAAGAAGGAATGGAAAAAAGGAAACAACAAAAATACCTTCCTGGTGAAAAAATGTGTGTTGTTTGGATTTTTCTTTTGTGTATTAAAGGGATAGTCCACTGTTCATAATGCGTGGGAAAAAGGGGCCCACGAAACACTGCACCATATACATCATAATATAAGCTATAGTCGGTAATCTAAGTATAAAAAGGTGTAAAAACTTTTTTTATCATGAGAGCTATACAATTTATGATGCGATACTACGATGACCCATTGAAAAAAATATGGGTATCGCACCATACATTTTATAGCTCTCACGCTGCAATCGTTCTATCGAAACGGTTTTTAGACATACAAATATGATGGTATCTCGTCAAATTACTGAGATTACCACCGACTGTCAGTAGCCTATATGCCGCTTCAGCAGTGGATCTCGAGTTTAAATCCGTTCATACTCAAGGATGAGTGTGACATACATGAAATTAGAAAAATAATTCTTAGCCTGCGATGAATACAAAAAGGCGTCAGCGGAGTTTATGACCCATGAGAATAATTTGTGAGAAGTATAAAATGTATTAGTGCAAAAAAGAGCTACACCACCAAGTCACACGTTTTATCATTAAGCATAATAACAGCATGTCTATCTACTTTTAAAATTACGTAGCCTATAATCTCACGTTTTGCGTGACATATGCTTTTCAAATTACATATTGATCTACATTTTCTGAGCACCCCGAAAATGGAATTTCACACACCTCTAGTGTTTCCAATAATGTCTGCGTTAAAAGGCCGAATATCAGAGTGCCCACTCCTGACCCTGACACGGCGATTCCAGTAGCCAAGGCTCGTCTCTTTTCAAAATAATGCTGTACAGCCACCATGGATGTAACGTACATTAAACCATTGCCCACACCTGAAGAGAAACAGTATACGCTGCAGAGTCAACAGAGATTTGACATGTATTAAAGCGTTGCCTACACGTGAACATTCCAAGCAAAATAACATGATAACTATGTAATATACCGGTACTATACAACCTACATACACTGATGTCAGATATATTTAAATATTATTCACTTGAATCAGAAATGCATAATGTATTATGCATTTTTGCTTGAATGCATAGTAATGTAATGGACCTAAGTTACAAAACACTCCTGTTAGCAGTATGTTATTAATATATTAGTCAACGTTTAGATTGTTTAAAAATCAATGTGCATTAAAAAGGAATGATGTTACACCAAAATAGTAGAATGTGCATAAACAGTAAGGTTTAGCCTACATAATTGACATGGCTGGTCGAAATATCAATCATAAATTTATAAACCTTGAAATTGGTCCGATTATTGACAAAACAGTGTTATAATTTTCATAGGCCCTACCAGTTAAAACTCCGTAGGTAAAGTAAAGAACGTAGATATTAGGTGCAAGTACACTCAGAGCTAATCCAGCAGCACTTAAGATTGATCCAGCAATAGTTGTCAGTCTCCAGCCACATTTCTGTATCATAGGTTCCGTGAATATACCTGATAGAGAAAATAAAAAACGTAAAAAATAATGTTAATGTTACGTTTTTAAAGTATTCAAATACAAATTTGCTACCCGTATCTAATAATATATTATAATGTACGTAATGGTATGTACGTCATTTCAAGTTACGTCCATCCCAATGGCCTCTGACTTGTTGTGACTAAGGGTATGTGGTGCTGTGTTGTGGACACACTACACATTGCGCAATGTGCAAAAAGAGAATGAACACACGATACAATGTACTCTGATGTATATTGTTTCTATTCAAACAGCGTTGATAATGGAGAAGTATTTTCGATTCTCCCAACACATGTGTCTAATCACTTATTTTCACTATGGGCTAAACATGTAATGATTAAAATTCTGATAATTTTGCACAGAATGTCAAAATATACTTTCCAAATGCTAAATAGATAAGTAATACACGACAATTGATAAAAAATTTACAGCGGGTGTTTTTAAACATTGTCCGAAAGTATTAGCAGCACAGTGCATCGATTTCATTGTCGAGGTGGACCTAAATTTTGTGAGGACGATGTACATGCAAGTTTATGGGACTGTAATTAATTGTGTGAGATCAGACAGATCGTCAAATCTGGACATTTGAGCTAGGAAGATGTATTTCTGCATTTTCTTCTGAAATAATGCACTTCAAATGGAGATATGCAGTATGTGTGTTGTGAATTTTGATTATTTGAATATGTATCGTTAATAATGTGTTCACTATAAAGCATGACAATGTCCTTTTATAGTCTTTCCTGGTGTTATCTGCCACATTTTATCCCATCTTCCTCTATTATCGCTTATTTAGCTCTTGTTGCTCCATTGCCAGTGTAAAAAAAAAATCAGCACAATCAAAACAACACAATCATGTTTTATTATTTCTGGCCACAGCACTATGACGGACACACCTGAAACCTCTAACAACTAGATAGAGTAGAAGGGTCTGGAGATGTCCGTCCTCCAGCAGCATTACCATAAAGGTTTATAGCTAATAGATGTAGTGTCAATGGCTTTTGTAATTAATGTTATTAACCCTTACAGCGAGGGGATAGACTTTAGACGTCAGAATCTGACGTTTAAAGTCGATCCCCGCGCTGTAAGAGTAAAACTCTTCACAATGGCCGTAGACCCACAACATAGGTTTTCAAATGAATCGGAAACAGCTGACTAAGACATTTATGATGATTTCGAATTGATTAAAACCCTTATGATTTATACTTTTTTTTCAGCGTTGTAAGGGTTAAATGCCTCCTATGGACAGTAGAGATTATATATTTTGATGTGGTGGAACCCATTTTTTATATCTACAGTAATTAAAACATCTTTAGGCTCAATCAGTTGGGCAGCAGTCTTAATATCTTCCCACTGATATGTCATCTTACAATAACTGTCATTCACTACCCTAACTGGCCTAGGATTCTCTATTAAGCAGAATTTATGAACCACGGCGATGTGCGAAACACAATGTGGCTTGTCAAAACTCCCAGCAAACACGAGACTTTGACCTAATGCTGGTCCAATGCTGACCACACGCTCGACTGCAATTGAGAGATAGATGGGGCCACTTAGTGACCGGAGATTGAGCTGGATCTGAAATTCATAGTTGAAAAATATTTTGCTATGACAACATGAAAACTTCTAGCTGAACCGCCAGCATGCCCGGTCACTATAAACACCATCTCATTTGCATGCGAGCGTGTCTGGCCAGTATCCAGTATCCAGTTCCAGTCATTAGGCCTACTTCATGCTGGCGGGATTGAGCGCACATGGCATACACCGCCCCAATGCCATTTAAATGTTGGCCAGCGTCATACACAGTGGCCCGGTATCGGACTAATGCACGTTACACTGACACATTGCCGACTATACCAACTATTCCAGCACGATGCTTTGAAACAAAGCTGGGTTGATGTTAGCCCCCCCCCCCCGTCTGTGACGCTGGCTCACATTCAGCGTGGCGGCAAAAACGACACGGTACCCCAATATTGGGCTAATGGTGGCTCAGCGTCATAGACGGTGGGCCAACATTAGCCCAGCATTGGTTGAACGTCTTGTGTTTGACCACCTGCACGATAGAAAGTGCTCAACAGAAATAAATGGGACATACAGACAGAGAGAACGCACAGCCACAAACTGAGTGGTCAAACTGAGTGGACAGAGGTAAATCAACATGTCCCCACGTCTTCAGAGGGGGAGACTTAATTAAAGCGAATAAAAGCGTCAGCGTCAGACCACAAATCATGAAAATATCATTTTTATTTTAGCTCCCTAATATGTCCGTAATAATGTGAACATGTCCATATATTAGAATTATGGAAGTTAGCCTTCTAAATTTCGGGTTGCTGTGCCAACGTAGCAAATATACAGAAAACCCCGCTTATCAGTTATTCTTGTATTTCTCATTTTGGACATGCATGTCCGAAATTAAATCTCGTCCTTATTTATATTTCACCTGGTAAATGCACAACAACATAATTTAAAAAACGCAATTGTATGACATATCAAGGAGCCTAAATCATGTAAATAAAAAATAGGATTTTAACCTGATTGTGTCGCTTTAACAACTCGATATATTAAGTTGTCAGTTCAATATATCTAGTTGTCAACTCAATATATCGACTAGTAAGTTCAATATATCGAATTGATTTGACAACTGGGTATTTTGAGTTGACAACTAAAAATATTGAGTAGTTGTCAACGCAATAATTGTATTGAGTTGACAACTACCCAATATTTTGATATATGGAATTGAGTTTGAGTTGAGTTTGTTTTCAGGATATATTGCGCTGATAATGGTATATCACACAAAAATCGTTATGTAGCGTAGTTAGCTCTTAAAATATGACCCCGCAGACTCACAGAAATATGAATTTTTGTGTGAAATTGCGTTTTTTTTTAGAAAATGGCCTTTAAGGTTCAAAAAGGCAATGTGTAGACTCTCTGAAGAGAACACACAATTGGATTACAATTAAAAAGGTATATATTATTTTTAATTTCGATCCCATTTTTTTAATAATAAACGTATATTTCTACCGTTTTGAAATGTAGATGTCAGAAAGGTTTCCGTCAGGATTTATTAATACATTTCATTTAATTTTTTATTTTATTTTAATATATGTACTACTCATTAGCGACTGTTTCTATGGTAACATGTAAATAGAAAAAAATATCACTGATTAGAGTGTAATTGAAAACTCAACATATACAGTTGTGCAATCAATATATTGATTTAAAAAAGTAATAATAAAACTCCAGATGTCGCTTCGTAGATATTCACCTTTCCAGGCCGAAATAATTAATTTTTCAAAGTATTTTCAAGTTTAGTAGCTTTAATTGCTATGAGAAAATTACTTTTTGTACTAGTTCATAGTTTTTTCGATCATTTTTGTGAGTTCAATATATGGCGAATAATGACATAATACACTAATAGTAATAATGCTACTTTACCAGTAAGATAAAGCACTGCTGGCTGTATGGAACCTATCCATGCCGTCCTTGATTCTCCTGCTTCGAAGTACTTAAGTAGATCAACATACAGAACACCAAACGTATACGTCACACCTAAGCAGAACAAACTAAATAATAATTTTATATAAGGTAATAACAGCTTTATATAACATTATAAGGTAATAAGCTACTTTTGATTATCAATCAATCAATCATAGAACTTCGCGCCTAACCTCGCGGAAGAACCGAACTCGACCACTTTATAACCAATGTCATGTTCATGTTCAGAGTATAATATAGTCGTCAACAAGTCAGCGGGTCATCGATGAGCCAGGTTTTCGGAAATAAGAGATGGTTTTAGAAGTCCATATTACAAAAGAATAGAGTACATATAGCATAGTGTACCTAGGTGCAGCAATGGAAAAGCTCCTTGATCCATTCACGTGGAATAAGAAATTATTGTCTGGTGTCAGTGGGACGAAGCTGCGTAGAAATGACAGCCGGCAGTAAGAGATTACTAAGGCACGAGGGTTCGTGAATTGTGAGTACACGTAAGGCTATGGCGTAAAACTTTATCTATATGACACCGAAGGATTTTGAAAGAACAACTGATCAACTTAAACGAGGGACATTATTAACTAGTCTTGTCAGAAAAATATGTACACGCTGCAATATAATAAAGTCCCTGTCGGCAATATTATAGAAGAGAGAGTTACAATAATCAAGTCTGTTACCAATTAATGCAACCACAATCGTCAAAGCAGTTTCACGAGAAAGATGTCTGCTAATGCGGTGCATATCACGGATATAGTGAATACTCGATCTGCAAATCTGAGAGATATACTGACGATTGCTTAAATCGCAATCAAATATGACACTTACTTTTCTGGCACATTTTTTGGTGATATTTCATGATCAGAAATAAAATAGACCACAATTTAGAAAATGGTAAAGATTGCAAAACACGCTTGAAGTCTTTCTTAAGAAATGATAAAAATAATGATAAAAATAAATTATATACACATGTGTGTCATCAGCGTAGATATTGGACTAAGAGGACAGTTGTGATGCATAGTTTTAAAAGCACATCCCAAACATTGTACCTTGTGGGACGCCATGGGGATGTGGGAAGTAATGATTTGGCTCCGATCAGTGTTAGGCCTACGTGAGATGAGAATCTGGACAACTGCTATTATCGATGATGGATGAGATGGTGGATGAGTACCTTCTATTCAAATTAATATTTAAAAAGTACGAAGACAAAGAAGTCATTCAAAACTCAAAAGAAACATCAGGTCAATTAAATAACTATAGAGGCACCTGTAACTGAAGCAACAGGAAATTCGGGCGAATAAGTTTGGTGGCTAAAAAAATAATTGTTTATTGCGACCATTTGCGATAGTATGCGACCGTTTGCGTCCGTTTGCGACCGTTTGCGACGATTTGCGACTGTTTGCAACCATTTGCGACCATTTGCGACCGTTACCGAATGTTTGCGACGATTTGCGACCGTTTGTGACAACTTGCAATTTTTGCGACGATTTGGGACCATTTGCGACGGTTTGCGATCCTTTGCGACCATTTGCGACCTTTTGCGACGAATTTCGACCGTTTGCGACGATTTGCTACCGTTTGCAACCATTTGCGACCATTTGCAACCATTTGCAAACATTGCGACCATTTGCGACGATTTATGAACGTTTGCGACCATTTGCGATCATTTTCGACGTTTGCGACCATTTGCGACCCTTCGCGATGTTTGCGTCATTTGCGGAATTTGCGACTCCGTACTTCTGACTAACCTTTCTCTCTTTCTCCTCTCTCTTTTTCACTGTTATATCATTCATCTCATCATCCTCAAGAGGTTATCCTGGCTCAGTTTAGCCTATACGTACATGCACAAAGATGGTAATGTATTCATTCATTGATTCGCTCATTCATTGATCCGTTCATTAATTAATTAATTAATTAATTAATTAATTAATTAATTAATTAATTAATTAATTAATTAATTAATTAATTAATTAATTAATTAATTAATTCATTCATTCATTCATTCATTCATTCATTCATTCATTCACTCATGCATTCATTCATTCATTCATTCATTCATTCATTCATTCATTCAAAATAGGACAAACATTACTGTGAAGTTTCATAGTCATAAATGAAAAACTATAGGAGAAATAGGCCAGGAGAATTTCCGTAGAAGTAAGAATAATAATAAGTAGACAGTCTTCTAAGTTAGATGAATAATTTGGGCCTTCGCCCAAATTAATAATAAGTAGACAGTCTTCTGAGTTAGAGGAATAATTTGGGCCTTCGCCCAACTCAAAAACGGCTGACGCTAGATATGGCATGAGCTCAACCACCCTACTTAATTTTTCACGAGCTTTCCAAAAATGGTGACGTCATCCCTGTAGCTTCAATAGTTTAGATTTTATGACGTCATCGTAACGTTTGTCAGCAGATACAGCATCCAAAACCTGCAATAGTTGATTATGAAAACATTTGAACTGTTTTATTAAGTATGCCTGTTGTCCTGCTTCCCATTTCTGGCACAGTTGGATTTTAGTTTTGAATCTCATATTACTGATATTCTTCGTACTTGACTTCAACACAACCCTGGATCAACTAAATATTTATTGGATCTTAAATCAAACAAAATTTAATTCATTTCACTTTTCATAGCAGTACTTTGATCTAAAATGGGTTTGATAGCATGGTAGTCTTTCATTTGTCACTTGTGCTGTATATTTATTAAATGACAATAATGCCAAATCTCTCCTGACTTAAATAATGATTTATATAACCGAATGATATTCAAAACATGTATTAGCAAGTCATAGCTTATAGTATAGGCTAACAAAACCATATCTAAATTATTACAAATAGCGATGGATCCATGGTTCTCTTGTTTTAATTTTGTCTCGTGAATATGATGTAGGCCTACCTGATGCATAACTTCAAATACGTATTTCCATATTTGTACGGGTCGTAGGTATGATCATGCTGATGTTTGCATATATATACAGCCATGGAGGTTTTTCAATTTTTTCAAAAGGTATGGTAATTAAAGTGTCAAAATAACGACAGTGAACAAGAAAACCTATAGAAAATAATTGTAATTAGTTTTTATTTTAAAAATATACAACTTATTGAAATTATATAAAACAATTATTTCATTTTCTTATCATTTAAATGTTTTTCCCCAGGTATACACCTCGTACGTTTATTCTGGATAAGTGTTCGAAAAGTGTAAAGGTTTTTGTAACATTTGTAGCTCAATATTGGAATATAAATTTTAAATATTTTTTGTAGGGTGTGGTGATTGAAGTGTCAATTTAACATTTTATTCAAACTTGTATATTACATTTATTTATAGTTCTGAGGTGATAATCAGTCTAGTTTTCGAATCTAACGGAAAATGGTGCAGAAATGCTTCAATTAAATTATAACTCATACTTTTTTTATTTTGCTCCCAAAGTAACGCGGCCATCTGGAATTTGTCTTAAATCACATGGTTAAAACATTGACCAGAGTATTGAACGATTCTTTCTATAACACTACTAGATGTTTTGTATATATATATATTAAAAAAAACTGGTTTATGACTTGTTTTATAACCTTACACCTTAATTTTAATGCAGATTAAACCCAATTTCTAACTGAAATGCGAACTGCTGTTAAAAAAATTGCCCAAGTGGAATTGATGGGGACTTTTTACCTGAAATACTACGGGGTTTACTGATTCACGAGAACTAAACATAAATTATCCTTGCAAGTAGTTTTTGAGATATAAGATATTTTACATTTTCACGAAAATGGTCATTTTCGATTGCCTCCAGCTCGTAAGCGGTGATAGATATGTCGTGACAGGTGTCGACCATGGGCTTTGGAAAATAAAAAAATAAAATAAAATAAAATTGAAAAACAGTAAATATTGACGGAGCTATGATTTTTTTAGTAAAATCTAGTTTTTTGGAAATAACTCTGATTCTATCAAATGCAGCGTCACAAAAAGTCATAGAAACCCAAGTTGCAAAATAGTACCAACATTCCTGTAAATTTTTCGTGGTGATAAATGCTAAACTGTAGGAGAAATAGGCCCGCGAAAAATCCGTAGAAAAATACTACTAATAATAGTAATAATAAGTAGACAGTCTCTGAATTAGAGTAATAATTTGGGCCTTCGCCCAAATTAATAATAACTAGAGGGGAATTGTGACTTTTCAAGTAACAATAATGTTTGGACTACGTTTTTGCGTTTTTTGGCGTCCATTTTAAATATTGTTGGGTAACTTTTATTATGAGAGATTGATTGGAATTTTAGATTTCTGAATTCTGACTACTTTGTTGGTTTAATGCTGTATCACTGTCTGTGACGCTGGCCAAACATTAAAACAAGCTTGCGTCGACGTTTCGTGTTTGATGCAATTACAAAGTGTTAGTTCAATGTTAAGTAGAGGGTGCTGAAAGGGTGCAAACCGCTCGTGTCGCCTCTGACAATGGGCCCCTATTAGTCAAGAAGATAAGCTGATCGTTTGTTCAAAATGTGATAGAAGAACCAGATGTCGCCCATATGTAGAGTTTGGTATGCAGATTCATAAAGAAGCAAGCCCCAGGACGATTTTGAAAATTAAATACCGGAATTTTGATAATTACTGCCGCCATTAGCGAGAAATGGTTTAAACTCATTATCTCTGTCAAAAATTGAGATAACAAAGAAAAAAATGTTCCTGCACCTATGTTTGTATGGTCAAATATTACAATAAAACAGTCAGAATCATAATTTATTGAAAAAAACAAAATTAGACAAAAATTTGAAAAATTTGTGCTGCCATTAAAGAAAAAAATATTAATTCCAATATCTCAATATGTCAAAATTTATGATATCAAAGAAACAATTGTGTCTGCACCTATGTTTGTATGGTCAAGTATTACAATAAAACTCTATAATAATAGAGTGAACAAATAAAATAATACATAATTTTGAATAATACTACAGCCAGGAGCTACAGATACAGCCCTTCATAAATTGAATAAACCCATTTTATCCGTAAAAAAAGTTATTGATGAAAAACTCTTGTCTACACCGCATATTTGTATTTTCAACTAATAATATAAAACAAAGCAGTACAACATTAGAAAATTACTCATATACATTTGAAGAGCATTAAATATTTTTAATAAAGTTCTCACATGATTTTAAACCTATACATTCGTGTACAAATTTAAGATTCAATATTACACCTGAAGATATCATGTCATAATGTAATTATTTTTCATGTTTATTCATTTTTTAGGTGTTAATCTTTGTAAATTTAATGTTCTTCACTACACATCTACTGTAGTTCCTAACATTTTGATATGTCCCACTATAGCTTCAAGTGTAATATTGAATCCCAACATTTTGCGCGAATGTAAAGCTTTAATATTAACAGCTGTGTTAATGTATCGCCTACAAAATGTCTGACTGTGATTTAAATGAGCAAGATATACACAAGTAGGTGAAGTGAGCTTCAAATTCAAACTAGTTAATCACTAGACATCTCCTTAATTGGCCAGGGAAACGTATGCTACATTATGGGTCAATATTCTTTCCCACGAATAGCAAAGTGACGTGCATGGAAGACTGGCTTTGTAACACTTACAATGACCCCTGCAAGATTTTTGACAACAACAATGAATCACTTCACGACATGACTTGGCTACTTCTGGTAGAGCTGTCTTGCCTTCTACCTTGAATCTGACTGCTCCCATCCTCAGTCGGTATCACAGGGAACATGTTGTAGAGGTATATGCGCTTGGCCCCTGATGTGGCCAGCTCGATTTGTTCATAAAGAGCAGCTTCAGTAGGTGAAATGTTTTCAATATATGTGAAGATGTACATTAAGACTATAAAGCCTTTAATTAATTGACACTGTTGGGGTAACCTCTACTGGTGCTGCTGACAAGGCACTGAATGCAGCTGTAACCTCAGAGTATGCCTTCTATGTCTGAAAAGCTGTTTCCTCGACCTGCAAAAGCAGACACCGTATCACACCCAGATACAACATGAAAAAAGGGTAGTCCTGCACACATATCTTTACTGCATATGCCACTGCCAGAACCACCACATCAGTGTCTACGGCTCTGATCAAAATTGTGTTGACAACTCACCCTTGTTGCGTGTGCTTCATGAAGCGAGACCATGGTTCGGCCTCTTCGTGGTAGCACTGTGATATACCACTCACCAGGCATAGAGCTGATTAGGTCTTCATCACATGAGCTGATTATCTGCACTCCTTGAATTTTGATGTCAGCCACGCTAGGTTGCTAGAAAAGTGAATAATTCCACTATGTTATTTTCGTTCCAACTGCTCCAATTTCCTGGTATGGTACAGTTTGGTAAGACCCGTCGACGAGCACCTTGACCTCGTGCTTCTCTTTTGCTTTTCTCGAGAAAACATCTGTTCTGTAATCATTGAATGTTGTTGCGTTTTTTGGTGGCAACATATGACTGTTAACTAAAACTGGACCATCAATAACTTTCATGTCAACGTCTAGAGAATCGAATGCTGTATCAATCTCCAGCAGCTATTGCAACTGTGTGTTTTTCAAGTCTGTCAGCAACATACAAATCATGGCCTATTGTTTCCATAAATTACACTATATCTACAACAATCTCAGGCATAATCGCTGTAGTGTCAAAACCTAGAGTTCAAGGCTTCCGAGAAGGGATTTCCCAATTCTTATATATGACTGAGGTTAAATATTATTATGACATCCTTGGCAAAAGCACGTTGTGTGCTTGGAGTTTGTTCATGGTGTCGAGTATAACCTGGATGTGGTATCTGGAATGTCACTTTAAACTCTTTTATTGATCGAGCCACCTCTGGCCCTGCCACCATCCAGCGCTTGAGAGCAGTTGGGTTATCAGTGGGATCAACCGCACCTCCATCACATTTGATAATCTTGTTTTCCTGCTCATGATTTTGGTCCAAATCGATGATAATATATGACGTGATTTTAGCACAACAAACTGGAATTTATGTGGTCAAGAGTGACCATCCAGGACGACAGTTGACCAAGGATTTCAACATATAAAGCAAAGTTTCCGGCTCTAAGTGACCAGTCACCAGCTGCAAGACAGTAAGCTTCAATTTCAAAGCAATTGACACAAATTTAAACTGTGGATATTCGTCAGATTTGCGTCTACCCAGGCTTTAATGTAAGTATATTTATTGAGTGCTAATGCCACCATCTACTTCCTTAGCTTTTTTTTAGAGGACATGCAGTGCACACGCTGTTACATGTATAACGTGAGCGAGTTACAGGTAGGCCTACCTGATCTGGGTTTACATGATCTACTGCTGCTTAACAGCTTCCACCATCTTCATTGAATGGATTATCATGGTGCCTGTATGCATGTGTACTTTTACTAAAGATGTAATGGCTGGTGGTTTGGTTAAGTTTGTAATGACCCATAGGTCAGTGAGTGAATATTGCTTTACGTCCCTTTCTGTACAATTATGGCAATATCGCGACAGAAGGACGCCCGAAGTCGGAACTATGCCCTACTCTTATCGAATGACGTAAAGGGTTCTTAATAGTGCACAGTACCAAATCATCATCATCAAATCTTCATCAAGAAGTGAACATTTCGGTCTATGTTGTCTACATTCCCTGAGCTTTATTGAACATGCCACACTTTCTTGTTGCTACAATTGGCAGATCCTGTTGCCCATATATGTAGAGATCTGTAGAATGTGGTCTATAAATACTGCATACGCAAGCCAAGCTCATGGAATTTGTCAATAAGAGTTCTCTTTCGCGTTTCAGCATAGTTTACCAATGCTTGTCAGCGAAAACAAGACAATTTCATCATTTTCATACTTATCAAGTTAAATATATATTTTCCTTCACCACAAATTGTTTTATTGAAATGTTTGACCCTCAAAACATGGGGATAGGCATAATTTTCATGGGGCTATCTATCCTAGAAAAAAAGTTACATTGAATTTTATATTTGTTGCTAATGGCGGCGGTAAATTGCGAGTTTTACCATCAAGTAATGAACATTTTGCTTGGGGCTTGATCTTGTTGGATTCTACAGATATTTTAGTATTAGTGCACTAAATGTCACACTTCTATCACAATTTGAACAATTCAATGAGATTTCAGTGCTTAATTGCTTGACTATTACTCTGATGACATCGCAAGGCTCTGACACACTGAAAGCCATGTTTTAGCGGGCTTGGCTCTACTGTGATCACCAGAGCGCGCTAGCTGACTAGGGCCAACACCGCTACCGTCTTATCGGTAGGCGGAGTCACTGTCTTTTTTACACGGGCAGCTGTGGAAAAATGGTCGTCAGTGCGGCCGAGCTCCACGCAATGTGAGTAGCTTGGCTTAGCCGGGTACTTGACTATATGTTGACCGGCCAAGATTCATTCATGGGCTTCTGCCAACAAGTAAATCAATCTACCAACATTGATCCACATAGTGATCCACGAAATTATAAACAAATCCGGAAGAACAACTGGGAATTCTTAGAAAAGTCACCTCCCCAAAACATAAGAATTATTGTGCCAAGGGTTGAAGTCGATTGGATAAAATCTCAGGGAGAAATAGCCCTCGACATAGAATAGTAAAAGTGTGAGATCCATACAAAACTTAATATATTTGGACCAAAAGGTCCAAACAGAACAAGTAGATAGTCTTCTGAGTTAGAGGAATAATTTGGGCCTTTGCCCAAATTAATTACACCTATTTAATGCCTATGTGAGATCCGAGTACGGGTTGCAGTGGTAACATTTCGTGAGAAAAATGTATTGATTATAATCTTATTCATTATAATATATCTATTGTATTATTATATTTTAGAACGTACGTGAAAACGTTACGTTAGAGGAGTACTATCCAAGCAAACACGGCACATCTATCCCAATGTATGACCAATGTTGGCCAACCATCTACGACGTTTGCCCAACATTGGTGAAACAGTGGGTAGATGTGTCGTGTTTGCTGGAATAATGTTGGACTTGAATGGTGAAAATAAGAGCACTTACCAATGGTGAGAGCTTGTAACGTGAATGACGCCATCACCACCAGCCATCCCCAGCCACCGTCAGGGGGCTTCCCTATTCTCATCTCCCTCCTCCTCTCCATCTGTTTATATCATAAACATCAGGTTTTATATTTGCATTGAGAGTGTCAAATACGTTTGTTGAAAATACTCTATAATAAGTAAACAATGCTGCCTCAAATAAAAACATAATGGTAAAACGTTTTATAGAGTTGTTGATTTTACAATATAAATATTAATAATGGGGAATTAATTTGCGTTTGTGTTACTGATGCCGACTTCAAGCACTATACAGTAGCCATTGGTGTTGATATTTGATGTGATATCAATTTCTGACTGCTCAACATAGGCCTGCGCACGATGAAACAATACATTGGCAACACAAAAATTTAACCTGTATCTTCTCTTTTCTCAATTAATTTATTTAGTGATCGTATTCAATAAATATAAATAAAGGCTAACATGCCACAGCATAAGTGCTGAAAATATAATAATATATTGATATATATTTAATCCGTGCAGCAAACAGTGTAAGAAGCGTCCTTTTATTAAAGGCGTGTAGAGGCCGTCCTCGTTTATACGGCCGCTTATCGTGTGTTAAAATATGGACGTCCGTTAATAAGCGACGGTGCCATATTGTTTTTTTCAAGACCATAAATGTTTAAAATAAATTACTGTAGGCCACTTTCTAATATACATTTTGAACAAGCAAATAGTTAAATAATAATCAGAAAGGGAGTTCCCGAGCAGCATAGCTGTATTGATTTTCCTCATCATGCTCATGGGCCAGAATCCTAAATGTCCAGGATATAATTATTGAAAGAACCAAGGAGACAAAAGTATATCTTCAACGTATAGGCCTATTCCTTCCACCACCATCGTTGAGCAGTGGAGCTTGGAAGAATAAACCTGTTTTTAGAGGTCATGACTGTCAGGTTTTAAGATTTGAAGGTAAATTGTGGAGTGGCCCACGCTAAATTAAAAAAAGTATTAACAATAAATACATTTCGAAGAGATTCATACATGGGTTAATTGTTTAATAGGCACTTTCTTCTGGGCTTTCTTCTGATTATACTCATACAATTCGGAATTTTTCAAAATGATGATTGATTTTAATTTGCAATTTGACCACTGTATGAAATATACAAAACATACATTTCAAATAATATAGGCCGGCGCATAATGTGACCTTCATTCGGTATCGCAGGTGAATATTATCTGTTTATCGTTGTGATTGTAGATTTGATCTTTAGGAGACATTGAAACGTAAACAAATCAATGTATTGAAGCCTTCAAGTCCTCACGATGCATTAACGCATCGTTTTACATTCCTGAAAACAGACTTAATTTTTCTACAACAAAGGGTTTAAGAATGAAAATTTCTATGAAACTGGTATACCAATACATGGCGATTTTCTGTAATTTTTAAACCACATCAAGTCATCTTCATCCACTACAAGTCGTGAATTGCGACAGCAATTCGCGGCTTGTAGTGGATGAAGATGATAATGGTTAATTCAGGCTTGATAGGGTTGAATTAGTTTAACATGTTTAAGGCATTACATTAAATTCCGGTGTCAATTATTTTAACAGTTGAGAATATCACTGGTCATAATCATGATCATGCATTGTTTTCACGTAGGTTTTTCACAGCCCTCTTGGATTTAACTTCTCGTCTTAAAATTTAAATATTAAAACCACTCCAAGTGAATGACAATATACAGATTCGAATATTCGATAATATTTGATGGCATTGCACATTATTATTTCCACAATTGGAAATCCGCGATAATCATTGGTGAAAATTTCTAGTTTCATAGGCGGTTTTCTTGGTTTTGACCTCTAGGTAACATTGGCATGCAGAAAAGAGACAATTCAAATAAATCGGGGTATTACAACTAGTTTAACAGTTTAAATCTAGGTATTGCAATAAATACTATATTGGAACATGAAAAACGATGTGGTCACCGTCACTGATGAATATAATTTGCATGGCGGTATGAAATTGGCAGCCATCTTGACTATTGACCTCTAGATGACAATAAAACGTAAAAATAACCATCATAACCATTCCAATGAAATCATTGTATTAAAAAGTCACAAGTGTTGTATTATATCAGATTATATATGTATTATGCAAAAAGTTAAAAAATCAAGATGGCCGATGGCGGTTATTTTGAATTTATGTAGGTCTAAATAAGTTTTTTTTAAATATATCTCGTACATATTAGAACAACTGCCATACATATTTTGATCAAATCAGCTAAAAAAAATATTTCTTTAAAAATTAATGCTTTGTGGTAGCCATTTTGAAAAATAGACGTTGTGCGGAAACACGCACAGCTAGAAAACTCGGAGGATCTTTTGTATAATCATCTCCAATATATTGGGCACCTTTTGTGAAAAATACAGCTTTACCGATTTTTTCCGGATTGAACCCTAATGCTCCTGGACTGGTAGGCCTACTATGGCTGCTCTTCCACTCACAAAAGTGTGGTAGTAGTCTGTACGATCGCCTTGTTTTGTTGGATAAACATAATTGATCAGGGCTGACATATTTACTTTTCAGTCGTTTATTACTGTGACAATTAGCAGATCCTAGGTCACCATACGTACCACAAACGGAAGAGGCATGGGAACGCATGCCGCTACCAGGATACTACACAGGCCCGGACGTATAAGAGGTGTGACAGGTGTATGACTGTATTGATAGTGTAGAGAAGGCCGGTAGCGGCTCTGCTATTCTGATCCAATTATATTGCACATGTTAACTGATTATTACATCTAAATTCACAAGTGGGCACAGTGACTATTATGCCTCCAATAAAATAACGCTCAGAAAGATGGATGCCTGCATTCCCTCGTAGCCATGTGGAGGGCTTAGCCCCAGTGGGCCGGCTGAAACTCGGAGAAGACGACATGGCTAGTGGACGGCTTATATCGCCAAGTAGCCTCAGTTTTAAATTGGGAACATAATTATTTAAGCATAGTAATTGTATTTACCTGGTTACTCTATCAATCCAAATCAGAGAGTATCAATAACCGAATGATGCCACAGCTACGGCATTTACGAGTTCCATTCTCGTATTCCAATAATCGAACATGTGGGTATACTTTCGTCAGGCTGATTTGTACTGATATCTCATTTGATTTTCATACACAGTAGTTAATATGGTGATGTACAAGTGAGTCATGGTGTACAGAGACCTTACCCTGTGTACACACCGTGCAATGGGCCTATGTATATATTCTGCCAATATCAGACAACATTGAGTCACAGCTATCCCCTGTTAGTCCAGTTGCCATGCATTTAGGCCTAGGCATTTTTTTATTTTACCTTGCAAAAAAATCCCCAGGTTACTGTTGATTCTGGTAGGGGAAGGTGTGTGGAATCAGGATCTGAATGACTACCAAAATTTATAGTTGAAATGGTGTATTACAAAAGAGTTATGAGCAAACATTGACTAATTTATTCAATTTCTAAAATATGCGGCATTGGCCATCTTGTACGGTATCTTGAAGAACTAAAATTGCTGAGTGATGCCGGCTGTTCACCACACAGTCATCACACAGATACAATTTTGTTATATAATTATTTAAGCTGAATAGCTCAAGTAGCGCAATTTAGCGCTAGACGTGTTCTCCATATGCATCACATTGTATTCTGCGGACAAAAGAATACAATAAAAGCATTGACATCAGTTCGATGAGCAGCAAAATATGTGAAACAGAATTAAAAACAAAACACACAGCTTAATTTACAATGCAAATCAAAGTTCCATGGAATATTACAAATTATACTTTAATTTGTTTGTGAATTTTTAATATGTCGCCTAATTAGAATGCAAAAATAAATTTTGAGCTGCTCTCAAAAGAAGAATAATTTATTGAGAAGGTAATGTAGCCAGATGAAGAGTAGGCATCAGGCATATACCGACCAGCGAATTGATCGCTATTCAGCTATTCAGACTTGGGGGAATTAGATTACTATTAGCAGCGCCCGCGGTCAGTGTGGACCTGACTTGAATGGATGGCTAATTTAGGCATTGGACTTGGGATTGCATTGAACTCCAAGTATCGATTCAAAGTACTAGGCTAAGCTCTATGTTTTAAAACATCACACAACATCACACAATATATATGATCTCATCAAGTATGCCCCAGTGTTTTCGAAGCAATGAAGCGCGGACTTTATGAATAAAAGTGTTAACGATTAGATTTGTGATTTTGTTTTGTAGAGAATGCATCGGTAGAAAGTAGGATGTTCATTTCTTAACACAAACACACCGTACTCACTTTCTCACACACTATATATAGTTGGGGTCCGCATGGGTAATTGGGTGTGCACATCAGCATTGAGGCGGGGGTCCTTGTGTAGTGGTTAAAGCTGTTTGGAAAGTCGGGAGATCACGGGTTCATCCACCGCTCTGGGCTTCAAGTTTCAAAGAAACACAATGTTTCTTCTCCGCTCACTTGTAAATATTCTGTATTGTGAGGTGCCTAAAACCCCATTAATTTTTGTGTGTTCACTTCAGCATTGCCGTGTGCATTTTTGAACACATATAGTTCACACCTTCCTCTTCAGGAAATTTGATGGATGTATTTTCGCAAGCCCGATTTTTGATGGTCATCTTGAATTTTGAAATGGCCGCCATTTTAAACCAATTTGTGTAAAATATCGTACAGTAGAATAACTGGTGAGTTGATTGCAGCAGCTATACCAATATGGTCAACGAATAATATATTGTCACTGTTGTGGTGAATTAACAATTACAACCTTAAAAGGGAGCCATTTTTATTTTTCAAGATGATCGCCATGGGAACACTTATATCCTTAATCAAAACACCTATGTAACAATTATTCACTTCATTTCAGTTGTTATTTCTTATTCCAAACTTCTCTAAACCAGCGGTCAGAAGTTCATCATTAGAGGTAGGTGTTGAATATCATGGTATACTCACCCTGCACTCTCCGAACACTCGACTATTAGCCAAACAGCTTTAATATTTAATAATTAATATTCATGACAGGGCTACTGTATCCACCAAGGATAATGTAACATGTAATAAAACAAAGCAGTGCCACACCTGGAAAACAGCTGGAAAAACTTTATATGCCAAGTAATTCAACAATTATATTTAGGTGGTGGACATTTTAAATGAAAACGCTCATAAAAAAACTGTTGAATAATGTGCACCATCGTGTGGGAGTGGTTTAGAAGAGCTCACATTGACAATCTAACTGTTGCAATGGTGTATTACAAAATAAAATAAAGCTTAAACTAAACAAGTCTGACTATAACCTGGCAGCCATCGCGTACGCCAACTTGAAAACGAAAAATACAAAATAATTGCCCAATAAACTTGACTATAAAATATCCATTGGGCTGACACCAATTTATCGATCAACATTAATACTAAATCGATCATTGGTCAACGAATATTATATCAATTATAATCTTGTCCCAATTGACATTAGAAATGTTTTAGCTAAAAAGCCTCTTCAGATAAAATAGTTAAATATTTTTTACACATTATTGTCAAAAGTATCAATTTACACAATTTTCTAAGCATGACTATGCGCTGGAGACCATTTTGGATGCCATATTGAAATTCTTGCCGAGCTCAAGAATAATTTTCAGAAATTGTAATATGCTAATCCAGGTACTTCTGGGGTCCTTTCCTTAAAAAAATCAGCTTGTTAATAATTTTGTGCGGGTATGTGCCATTGCTTCTGAAATGAACTAATGTATGTCACTTGAATGTGATTTAGTTGACCCGAAAATATTAGCTACTGAAATTATCTCTCTGAGTTCTCTTACGTCTTGAGATTTTTAAATCCAAGATGGCATCCAAAATGTGGACGTGCCAACTTTCTTCTAGCAAACTTATGTGGAACAAGATTTCAATGTTTGCCAAAATGCATATTTT